>PVIA01001911.1:0-240627 GCA_004024845.1 Tonatia bakeri
TGGGCAATATGCATTGTAATTTTTAACAAATAATAGGACACCGTTAATGTGCTCACAGGAAATACAGTTTTGTCTTGGGCTGCTGTGGTCATTTATCACTGCACTTTGTGAAATCACTCATTTGTTCTAATTTGAATGTAAATGACTCTAAGGTTTTACAAATAAGGTGACAGACTCACATAAATGTAATTGCAGGGTTCATCTCCCTCTTTTTATATATCACTCATTAGGTTATGAATTAAATACATCGTATTAAACCAGGGGCATGTCCAATGATGATATTGTAATGGCAAATTACTCTATGCTATTAGAGGTGTATTTTTTATTCATGGACATTAATTTGTCATTAAGCGGCATTAGTTTAGCACTTTCATGTGAGAGACGTGATCTGAAAGAGGAGACGTGCTGCAGGGACGTGAGGGGAGAGGGACCCCAGTGCTCTAGGTAGAGCCTCCTGTCACCGCAAGGGAAACGGGGAAGGGCTTTTTGCTCGCTTGTTTGTTTTTTGTTTTTGTTTTTGTTGTTTTGTCATTTGTTTTGTTCTCTGCTTTTACAAGCGTACAAGATCATTCCCCCAGATTGAAGGCGCTGCTCTGTTTGCAGTGTGTGCGTTTGGATCATCAAGTAAAGCAAAGCCAAATTTTTCTCTATTTATCATCCGGAAGCCAAGAACGCAAAAGGAGCAGGAGGCAGGAAGCGCTTCCTGCCCTAAACACCCCTCCTCTGTGACTGATGCTTATTAGTCATCCCTTGTCTGCACTTAGCTTTACACCGAATGGGCTGCCGTGATAATTAGTCATGTTTCTCTCTGCATCGAAGGTACAAAGGTTTTAAGAGTGTTATTCTCTCATGTGTTCAATAGGGAGGATTTTTGGATATTTTGGGTTTTTTGCATAAATGGCAATTTTATTAATCTTTTACTAAGAAAATATTTTTTCTACTTTGAGAAGCACTGGATCCTTGAAATGGCTTCACAGAGGCTGAGAGTATTGGAGTGCTGCTTTTGCATCAGTTCCCTCATGGGTTTCACGTGGTTGGAAAATGTCTTATGAACCCAGTGATATTGCTAGGTTCTTGAAGGCGGGATCCTGCCTTACACTTCTTTATATCTTACCCCTCCCTCCCAGCCTTCACACTGTTTGAGCTCAGTATGTGTTTGTATTTGCCACAGCCAAATACCACAGGCACAGGATGGAAACACCATTTATTTATTAAACACTCAATGCATGGCCCTGCCAAATGGGCTGTTGAACTGAGTGGCTGTGGTGTAGCTGGAGCCAGCATGGTCGGGTCCTGGGAAGAGCCCCCTTCTTGCTACGTCCTCACGTCCAGATAACAGCCAGTTCCCTGGTATACCTGATAAGAACACTAATCCCTTCCTGAGGGCCCCACCCTCATGACTTCAACTAAGCCTAATTATCTACCAAAGATCATGCTCCAAATATGGCCACATTGTGGGTTAGGACAGTAACATAAGAATTGTGGGGTGGGGGACGAAGTGCAGTGCATAGCGGTATGTATCAAGAGAGTTAATGGTGTATCCATTCTATAATGTTTTCCTACTTTTTAATGTTTGAAATGTTATATTATGGGAGGAAAATTTACAGGGTGGGGCAAAAGTAGGTTTATAGTTGTTTGAATGGAAAATAATACAATAATAAATACATAATAATATAAGAATAAACTCTGTGTTTCTCTAAACTCACAGTTGTAAACCTACTTTGCCCACCCCCGTGCTAGTAAGTCAGTCTTCCATTAGCTTTACCCATTGAATTTATTCTTTTATGATCAGTTTAACAAATATTTATTGACTGTTGTGTATGTGACAGGCATTGTGCTAACTTTTCAGAATACAAAGATGGACGAGACATTTCCTGCCCGTGAGCATTTTAAATTTTAGGCAATGGGAGAAAAATGTGTAGGCAGATAATTTCAGTAAAGTGTGCTTAGGATTTGATAAAGGGGTACAATGTGATATAGGAGCACCCCATTCCATCAGTGTGTGTACTTTTGGGGGGCTCCAACTCAGGAAAGGTTTCCTGGGGGGTGCCTGAGTTGAACTTTGAACCTCCTCATGCTGGTCACTGATTCAGAGCACAGACACATCTAGGAGGCTGCTGGCCCAGCCCTGCAAGGTGTTCCCATGTTCCTAGGGCCGTACTGAGTAGTGAGAAGGCCTTCTTGCCACCATATTAGGCCACCTGCTTCAGAGTAATGGAGAGCATGGTTATACCAGTGCATTTCACAGACACGAGCTGAATGCCACACATTATGTGCTGTACAATTAGTTTCTTGGTCAGAAGCAGTATTATGTGGCCTATCTGTTGATGAAAAAAGGCATTTTATAATTCCATAGATGGTGAGTTTGGCAAAATCATTGTGGGCAGGGACAGTAAACCTCTAACCTGTCTGTTCCAGAGAGAAGACGTTTCTACCTCTCCCCTGATGGAAATGGGATCAGCCTGCTATGAGAGGGTGTCTAGCTTCCCTGGAAGCTAGCCAGGATTAGATTCCAGGGAATCTGGTACCGTGCTGAGGACTCAGTGTTGATCTCTGCTGTTGGCCATTTGGGCACCCAGTAGTGGCTAGAGTCCCATCAGCCTTAGTGGGTGGGAGTCCTTGTTGTTGAGCCTGCACCTAACCTCATTCTTGTCACCATAGCCACTCGGTTCCAGAGTCCATTTGGCAAGGCTACAGGTAGCTGGGGGAAGAGGCTGTCTGACATTCACATAGTTGATTTTCTAGTTCATACTTGATTACCTTGCCCTTTGGTGAGCATTCCCATGTAACACAAATATATTCACGTGTTACCTCCCAAGACTTTCTTGTCATCAATTTTCCAGATGTTGTTCTTCCAAATCTTTGGCCACTTAACTAAACTGATAGCCTGGACTTGTGATAACTCAACAAGTGATTTGTGGTATGTTCCAAATCATTGATTTGATTCTTAGCTTTCTCCACTCCACTGTTGGTTCCCCATACTTTTCTTTTTGATTTCCCTTAGTGTAGTTTTCATTTCAGACTGCATCTTTTCTATGCTGTCGAAGTACCCAATGAGTTCCTTGAGCATCCTTATAACCAGTGTTTCGAACTCTGCATCTGATAGATTGCTTATCTCCAGTTTGTTTGGTTTTTATTTTCTGGAGTTTTGTTCTTTTCTTTCATTTGGGCCATATTTCTTTGTCTTCTCATTTTGACAGGCTCCCTGTGTTTTTTTCGATATATTAGGTAGAGCTGCATTGACTCCCTGTCTTAATAGTGTGGTCTATTATAGAAAAGCATGCTGGTAAGTTGGAACAGGGTGGAGCCTTAGGTAATTGCCAGGGTGGGGAAACCCATGTGAATCAGGTTGATGGAGTCTCCGATATGGTGTTGCTTTTCTGTGGGGAAGGGCTCAGAAAGGGGATGGTGTCACTACCTGTCCTATGGAGATTTGTCTGGGAGGCAGCTCTCCCCTGGCACTCTCCCTGATGCCAGATACTTGTTTTCCCCTGTATGCTACTGGTGCCCTTCCAGCTGCTGCCCCAGTGCTGGAGCCCAGAGAGAGTGACCCTGTATAAGTCCTAAGTCCGTTGTGGGCCCTTTAAGAAGAGATGTCTGAGAATCCTGTAGTTTCTTCCGCCACCCCAACCCCCACTGATTTTTATAGCCAGAAGTTATGGGACTTATCTTCCTGGCACTGGCACCCTGGGCTGGGTGGTCTGGTGTGGGGCTGGGGTCCCTCACTCCCAAAGTATCCCTCCTGATTTTCATCCATCACACATGGGTGTGGGATTGCCTTTTCCACATCTCCACGTTTCAGCACATTTTCTCCCCTTCTGTCCATCTGGATGAATGTGACTTCTTTAATTCCTTGCTTGTCAGACTTCCATGCAGCTTGATTTTCTGGTGATTCTGGGTGATAGTTGTTTTGTAGTATAGCTATAATTTTTGCTGTGGTTGTGCGAGGAGGCGAGCTGTGAGCTGTGTTTACCTATGCCTCCATCTTAACCGGAAGTCATGTTCGGTCATTTTGAACGCAACACCCTCACTTATTGGCATCTATTCCCCCCACTGACTAGTACAGTGAAGTCATCATTCCTGTATGCACATTCCAGTCCACTCTCCTTGGCTGCCAGGTTACATCAATGTTGTGTAAACCATTCTCATTATATGAACAATGATTGGGCTCAATTTCTTTATCCATTTATCTGTTAGACAACTTAGGTTGTTTCCATACCTTATCTATTGTAAATAATGCTGCAGTGAATGCAGGTTGCATATTTTTGACTTAGTGTTTTCATTTGCTTCAGATAAATACCCAGAAGTAGAATTGTTGGGTCATATGGTAGTTCTCTTTAACTTTCGAGGCAATGCCATACTGTTTTTCAGAGTAGTTACAACAACACACATTCCAACCAACAGTGCACTATTCATTTTTTCAGTTGAAAATACTTTCTGTGGGGATTGCATTTGACACTGAGGGTGTTGCACATTTTATAGTATTGTGCTACATTATCATTTTTAACTAATTCTACAATGACTTATAGGAGGTTATCTAAACAGTGATTTTAAATTAACAGTATTCCTAAATACATAACATAGAGTACGTATTCTGAATGGAATCATTTATCATCAAGATTGAGAAGTTATAAGTCATGTTCATTTTTCTCCAACACTGAGCTATTTTTTCCATATTAGATAAGACAAATGATTGGACCAACATATATATTTAATATTCTTCTAATCAAATACACTAACAGTGTGCTCTCCAGTAGTTCACTAGAGCTGACACCCATATGTGGAGAAAGTTAAAGTATACAGTTTGGAAAATAGATTACAAATTGTTTAATCTTTTGGAACTTTTTTATATCAGTGAAAATTAGCAGAAATGTTTGAAATGTATCAGCCCTACTAAATCATAGCCAGCTAGCTGCTAGCTATTCATTCTAATTAAGAGTGTTTGCTA
This sequence comes from Tonatia bakeri, assembly GCA_004024845.1. NCBI lineage: Eukaryota > Metazoa > Chordata > Mammalia > Chiroptera > Phyllostomidae > Tonatia > Tonatia bakeri. Next base: position 4,949 of record PVIA01001911.1, read on the forward strand.
TCTAGCATGTGTAATCCAGAGTATCTTTTCATTGAATTTAATCTTTATTGTATTTTGCTCCATTACCATTTAATGCCCTTTTATGCTCTCCCCCCTCAGCAATCACCACACTGTTGTTCATGTCCAGGAGTCGTTTTTCTTTTTGCTCGACCCCTGCATCCACTAACCTGCTAACCAGCTGTCATCCTGCTTTCCATCTATGAGACTGTCCCCATTTTCCTTGTTAGTTCAGATTTTCCATTAGAATTCACATATAAGTGAAATCATATGGTATTTGTCTTTCTCTGACTGGCTTAATTCACTTAGCATGATGTTCTCCAGGTCCATCCATACTGTCTCAAAGGATAAAATTATCCTCTTTTTTATGGCCAAGTAGTATTCCATTGTGTAAATGTCCCATATTTGCCAAATATCATTAATATTAATATTTGCCCATGAAATGTGTCATAAAATCTTTCAGTAGCCATTTTAGGATTCCAATTAATTTTTTTGTATGCCATTATGCTGGCTCTCATCCCTAAGCCCACACTGAGGAACGCCAGGAAGTGACAGCCTGCAGGCGTGCTGCCTAGCCAGGGGTGTCACTTGGGCATTTCTGTTTGTTACTTGGATAATCAACTGTATTTTCCTTGTTTTTGAGTTTTTAAAGAAAAGAAAGATTATCTTGAAGGAATTTTCCCATTTTAGTAATTTCTATTCTAAACTAACAATTGTTAGCTGGGCAATTTAAAAATTACCCTCAGAATAATACTCTTCTCAAAAATGAGATGTTTCCAATGTTTTATTAATGCTAGCTTTCAGAATCCATAAACAAAGCAAACAAATAATCTCACTTAATTCCATTATTAATACTTGAAAATTAAGGGGACTATGTAGCAATCTATGTTTCATTTGAGATATTTATCCCCTTACCCACCCTTTACCCAAAAATATTTCTACCCACAGTTAAATGTCTGCCCTCTTCTCTAAAGATTAAAAAAAAAAAACCTTTCTGCTCCTTATTTCATCAGGTATTTTCTGCCTTTCTTGTGGTTTCAATGTCTCCTCCACTGGCAGTGGAAACTTTTCCTCAGTTTATACTGAGGATCAATATGATGAGAGAAATGTCTCTTACTCTCTCATTACTGCAACCTTCCCCTATTCACTACCAGACTGTGGTCAGTGTGCACACTTCCTTCCGTTCCATTCATGCGTCGGTTCTATTGAACTGGGTTCTCTGCCTTCATTATTCCCGAAAAGCTGTTCCAACAAAGGTCATCAAGCCTCTTAAATGTCAAACACAGTGGGTTTTTTATGGTAAATGAATGTAACCACTCTACTGCACGTTGACACTGGTAGTTCACCCTTCCCTACCCCTCTCTTTTCTCAAGACTCTCTCCAGCTTCTCCTACCTCTGCGTCCTTTACAGCATCCTGAAGGTGTGGTGGCTCTGTGCTCTTCTCACCGTTGCTCTCTCTCATCCGTCTGTGGAGGGGTACTTATCCCAGTCCCCTCTCCTGAGCTTCAGGCCTCTACAACCGGCCAGCATTTCCACTCGTTCCACACCCCCTCAAATTCATCTGTGCCCTTTCTGATGCACCTGATCCTCCTTATTTTTTGTTAAGGAACCATCATCTTTATAGTAACCCAAACCAGCAGCCTTGGCATATTTTATACTATACTATGATCTCATGAATGCTACTAAATTTTATTGCTTTAGGCTCTTAAATAGCTCTCAAATATGCCTTCCTCTCTTTCTCTTCATTGCGGCTGACATCATCATTCGAGTGCAGGTTATTCTTCCTGCAGTAGCTCAGCTGTGCCTCTTGCCTGTTGTCTAATTGTACTCAATTACTTCCTGGACTAAAGAAACTTCCTGCTAAACAATGAACCTGCATTCACTCTTGCCACACTCCAGAACCCTCTCAAAAATGTTAATTGATTTTGAAAAGTTTTTTTTTCTAAATCCATGAAAATTCTATTTAATTGATTTTAAAAATAAACTGATCATGTCATGCTCTTACTTTAAGTCATTCATCTGTCAGAGGTTCACCATAGCCTCCAGGGTACGGTTCATTCCTCTAAATTGGCACACAGGTCCTATCTTTATTAAGACACTTCCTATCTCTTTAGCCTTTTATTTTAACAGCTTATTACCCACATGCTATGCCACAGCAGTTGTGAACTGTATGCACTACCCTGTACGGAAACATCTTTGTGTGAATCTTCCTTCTTCATGGGTTATTCTTCCCTGGCTTTGTCGTCTGATGAATTCCTGTTTAGCCCTCAAGTATTTTGGTCATCTCCCTTTCTAGAGTTGCCTGGTCCATCCACCTAGTGGAAGTTAGACTTCCCTCTTTCTCATTAATTGTGGATAGTCTTATGGGGTGCTGATCACGCCATTTTGTTTGTATTGATTTACTTATCTGCCTCCCCCTCATATAAGTTCATGTTCCAGAGTTATATGACCGTGGGTGAGTTACTTAACCTTTTTGCCTCCACTCTTCATCTGTAAAATTCAGTTATGGTATTCTATATACAATCTGCTTCTTAAGGGTGCTGGGGGATTCAGTGAGATAGCAAAGTGTACATGCGAAGCATCTTAAAGCATGGCATCCTGCATGCAGTAGGTGCCCTGGACCTCAGAGCCCACGGAGTGGAATGCGTCCATGTGAATCCCTCTGTTATTCCCACAGTTATCTTCCTACCCACTCTCTCGCCCTTGTTTTCCCTTAGACCTGTAAATGTCAGCACATTCACTACTCTTAGTTTTAAGGAATTTTACCTGATATTGCCTCTCCTAGTTCAAAAAGAGTTTGTAGTTATTGAAATTTTATTTTAAAACTCTAGTTGCACAGATATACTATTTTCAATTAAAGAAAGAAAACTGTACATTAATTTCCTCTACATCATCCATAATTTAGTAGTGATTACCTGATGTGCTGAGGCAGCTTTAGTTAGCTATGCAATAGCATTTTGTAGCACATGGTGACTGGGCCAGAATTATTAGTTATTGACGATGGCTATGTCTCTGTGCTTCCTGCCTCCTGGATTTTCAGCTTACTACAGACTTTCCCAAGGAACAATATAAAATTATTCATGAGCCTTGGATATTATGCATACAATTGATTATGAAAATGTACTAGTAACCTAATTGTAGAATTCCTGTTATACAGCACAAATATATTTAAATAGGCCTTCAAAGACTCCAAAAATTAGAGCATGTGGAGTGTTTTTCTTGTCTATTTTGAATTGCTGCTAATATTTTGTTTTACTTTAAGCAAATTGTATCATATACATGTTTACATCAATATATGAGTCTACAGTTGTATGTAGTTGTCCTGATATGTTTATATACCAATATACTTATATATCTCTAAATAAAATACTGGTTTTACATTATTTTATCATATCACAAATAATCTTTCCTGCATTGTCAATGAATTGCTCATTTTTTCTTCCATCAAAATTGGACTTTATCCTATCAACTCTAATATATTATGGACAAAACGCACAGATCCCATGTCCATGATATACATGATTATTTGTTTTCCTACATGGTTTATCCCAAGGCTGTTAAAAGGTTTGGGTTTTGCTTATTTGTTTCAACATGTTGCCAAGGGCCAGCCCTCCACCTCACAGCCCCAACCAACCCCCACACCACCCCTCCCTGGGAGCGCAGCCCGCTCTGCTGCAGCAGGTCACGCAGTCACGTAACACCTTGATTTATAACTGGGTTGTAACCCAAATAGGAAACAGGTGGAATCACAACTGGGTATAGCGCCTCGGATATTAATGGCTTGGCTCAGCAGTGGAATTTCTAAAGCCGTATACACTTTTTTTTGCCTTAATTATGCATTCATTAAAAGCTTTTATACCCAACAGAATAAAGTAAATATTTTTTGATCTCCATAGCATGCTCCCAGACTGTAGATTTGCACAGCAGGGTCTTGATCATCTGAATAAATTGTATTTCTCCAAGGAGTTTATCTTTCAAATAAGGTCATAAAGAAATGCAGCTCCTCCATCCTTAAATTTCTCTGTGTGCCTTTTCTGCCGTGTGTAATATAGAACATGGGAACAAGAGTGCATTGCAATAACACACATTATACTTGGTGAGGGTCCATATAATGTCTCATCTGTTCTTCTTGTTTATCTCTTATAAAATGTTTAAGTACAAAAAAAATGAAAGATTTTTACATGACAACTATGATTTTTGCTGATATTTGTCCATATTAGACATTCAGTGTCTTTCCCTTCACCCAATCAGTGAATAAAATTTACAGAAATGCAAAGCTAGAGTTTAAGCACTGTTGATAGCATTTTTAAAAGGGAGTAGAAACAATAGCTATTGTATGTTGAGCATCTACTATATGAAAGGCACTGTATTTATATATTTTGGGGAATCCTAGCCAAAGATCACTTTTCCCATTTTTCTAGATGAAAAAATTAGACTCAGAGGTTAACCATTTGCTGAAGCTGTGCAGATGGGTCAACTTCAAATCATGTGCTTTTCCTACAACTCCAAACTAAAGACGCAGCGAGTTTCCTGTCCCCACAACTTATGACCTAGTGAAAAAGACAGGGGAAATGTACAATTGTAAACCTAAAGAAATATGCACAACCAATTGCATTTATAACTTTTCTGAGCCATCAGGAGTAAGATGGCAATATACCTGATATTGAATGGTAGCTTGAAAATAGCATACAGCTATGACTGTGAGAAGTTTCGGCAGTAACTCCTCCCGTGACTCTGGACTGCCATAGTTATCTCCAGTGTGGCTAACATTCTAGGCATGTACTTTAAAATATTTTAATTACTTTAATATTAACATATTCAATATATTTATTTATAGTTTAACAAATTATTTAAATATTAAAACACTTAAAATACTTCAAAATATTCAAATATTTTAGAGAAGCATCTGTTTTTATTTAAACTAAGAAATAAAAGAAACAAGTTCAGTTTTTAAATGTCTGTTATTTCTTTCTTACCTACCCTCTATCTATCGATCAAACTGATCAAGTAGCCCCTTTGTGAAGACAGAGGAAGATCTAAAGAAGTACAGATACAGTCTATACTTTTATGTTCAGCTGGGGAGAAAAGTATGTGACCACTTGCCAGTGGTTAAATAGAAGATACAAGTAGTTCCAGCAAATAGAAGTCAGAAGAGGGAGTGAATCTAGCTCCAGTGGCCTGACTTTCTTAGGAAGTGGAATCTGATCTTGCTTGTTTCCCACCAAGAGGAGAAGAGCATTTAGAATATACACCGTCCCTCTTCTTACAAGCTGCTGAATCAATCTTTAAATGCTTCACAAACAATAACCATTTGTGACAGGGATGCTAGGGCCCTCCTTATGGTCTAAAGGAACACCATGGGCATTCAGTGAATTTCACTTGGCAAACAGCATGTGCATTGACATACTCTGGTTATACTCAAATACCAAGAGAAGTAAGGTTCTTTTTCAACATTCTTGGAGCAGGTAAAAATCCAACATTTACAAAGCCGGAAGACCCAGGAGTCACTGTGGAGGCTAGTCCTGATGCATCTGCCACCACCACAGTCTACCAATCGTATGAAAACCCTGTGCATGGTTACCATTGAGAGAATGTTGTAAGCTCAGATTAAATACTGGAGAGCTCCTTTCTCAGTTAACTGGGGAGATCTGTTCATTCTGCCCAATTGTGAAACCATGCCTATAACCAAACTGTCATTTCCTTTTTCCATTTTACGCCATGGATGGACTTTATTTTAAGAACTTAAAAAACATGTTGCTTTTTAAAATTCTGTCCAACAAGTACTTTTCAATTATAGCCTATGATAAAGGTGTTACAATTGACCCTGTACAAAAAGGATACAAAATGCATAAGATATAAAGCCTGTTTTTACTAGTTTACTAGGAATGTTTTTACTCGGAGGATATATGCATGAGGAGGTTAGTGGCAGTTACCTGGTATGGGACAGGAGCGCTGAAGTGGGAAGCAGTAGGATTCAGTGAGTGAAAGAGGGACTCGTGTTCACTGTGTGTGAGGTGGTGCGAGGTTCCTAGAAGCAGTCCATACAACAATTTTATTTAGCTTTGGTTAACATTGATAAAAAATGAAACCACACTGGCTTTGTATGCAGAGTGGGTATATAAGGCTATTTGGGGTAGAGTTGGGAATAGTTTTCTTTTAAAGATTTCTTTACTTCCCTAACAAGAGTGACTTTTCTGTTAGAGGAGTCCTCAAAATGTGATGTAGTGTCAATATTTTATAATAAAACGTAAAACATCATGGCTCCTATTCATGCTAGGGATAGTGCCACTATGTCTCCTGACAGTCTCTCTCTGTAGTAAACTGCTGACATATGTTACTTATGGTGACACTTTGAGGGCAGTGTAACTGAAGGGCATCAGTAACTGGAAATGAAAGATCATCATTATAATGGTAAAACACAGTATTGCTAAAATAGTCACATCTGTTTCGTATTATTAGCCGGAAAAGAAATCTAGAATCCTGTTCAACTTTGTCATCTTCTGGGGGAAAATTCAGGAAATGAAAATGGCATTACTTTTATTTTGACCTTGGAAGATCTTAAACACAAGTCATGGTTTTCAATACTGACGGTGCAGGTTGGTGACGCTCACCCTTGTTTCACAAGTTAGTCATGTCCTCAGACTTAGACGAGGCCACAAGGGAAACAGGCGTTCTTCAGGCTCTGTTTTGCATGGGCACTCGTAGTATTAAATCAAAGCACGTAGATCAGGCTTCCACACCTTGTCAGTTTAAGAAGGACTCTGAGATGGAGGAAGGGTACTTACAGGGGGACATGGGGTAGTCTCCAGTAGATGCAATCACAAGACATCAGATACTTTCTGTGTTCTGTATCATTCTGATGATTAGACTTCAGTGCTGGGTGGGCGAAGGGTTACTGAAAGGCCGGGGCAGGCAAGCTGTGCCTGAAACAAAGATGACGTATAAGCAGTATGTGTTACTGATCCTCAGCCGGTATCGCCTCTGGGACACATCTGGACCCACCTCCTGGCTGTGGCGTAACAGGCGAGGCTGTGGCTGTGTGCAGTGTGTACGCGGACACCAGCTCTGGGCTACGCGTTTTTCTCCCAGTCAGGAAACTGTTGGAATGAAAGTCAGTCTGGGCGATATTAGCTCAGGTGCAGGCTTAAATCTGCTCTAAATCGTAAAATAAAGTCTTGTCTGAACTTTGGTCAATTATTCCTACTTGCTTAATTGAGATGTTGAGAGATGCCTGCTAATACAATGGTCAGTCACTGCTACGGATGGGGAGCCTGCCAGGGGATGTACAGAGGCCTAGCTCGCTCTTCATTCTCCTGCAGCCTCCCCTGGAGGCAGGAGGGTGTGGCCACAGGGCCTACCCACAGGCCCCAGCTGCCCTGCTTCCTCCTGCTCCTTTTCTCACAGCCTGATAATTTGCCTCACAGATGTAATTATGTTTCAATATAACCCCAACAAGACAGTGTTTGCATTCTTTTCCCTACCATTTTCAGTAGTTAATACAGGAAATGACTATTTTAATGGTTTAATTAGAAGACTAGATCACACAGAAAGACTGAATTTAGGGAATACATAAGGTTTAAGAATTAATGCACTTGAGAAACTGGTGTTGATGTCATAGCTAGTATGGGATTGGGGATACATTTTATGGCTCTTATTCTGTTATTTAACATCTCATTCACAGTATAAGAAAAAAACAGAAGGTAGGAGAGAATCCAAATAGTCCTCAACCAAAGGAAAATAGGCACAACTTTAAAAGGTTCCCAAAGAACAATAATGCATGCACCATAATTCTGAATAGACACTAAATTTGAAGTGAGAATCAATGTGACAGAAAGAAAACCTTTTTAGAAAAAAAAATATTTTTCCTTTACACAAGAGTTTCTTGTTGCTGACCTATAATTTGCACTAAAAACTACTGCCTCTGCCCTTGTACTTGGGTTTTTAAGTCATAGGATATGAGAGGGAATGGAGACCTAGAATATGAGTGAACAGGGATAATCTCGTAATCAGGAGGAAGTATCACGTGAAAATACACTTTGATATGAATAGTCAATTGGTAGAGGAAATAATTCTCTCTTGGACTGAAAAAAAACTTGGATAGATTGAATTTTTTTTCACAGTAGAGCTGTTACATTGCACTTGTTTGTTAACGCTTTTGACTCAAGTCTCTATAACCCATTTTCCCACTTGGAAAACTGAATGGCCGCTGGCTTCTGGTGTTGCCTTTGTGTGTGTGCATAGGAAGAAGGGCTGAGAGAGAAGGGGGAGCGAGAGAGGCCGACGAGGTATGAAAAATGGCCTGATCTGGATGATGTGCAGAATGGGATAGGCATGTTGAAGTAACATGGCCTGTTCCGGTCTTGCTTGGTTGTAAGTAACAGAAAAAGCTCATGGTCATTCTTTCATTAAACTCATGTATTGAGCATCTGCTCCCTGCTGGGTACAATCACAGTCCTCAGCTCCAAGGAGCTTTGAGTTAGTGAAAGGAGGCAGACTGTAATCGAAGAGTGCTGACAGTGACAAGCGCTGTGTTAGAAATCTGCAGAGGGCAGGCTGGCGGCACAGAGGAGGACGCGGTCACTCTGACCCGAATGAGGGAGCTAACAAGGTGAGATGAGCTCACTCATTCAACAAGTGCGTTGAGCCCCTACCACGTATTTGGCAGTGTTTGAAGCACTAAGGATACAACAGTGAATAAAACAGACTGGTCCTTGCTCCCATGGAACATCTTTTAGGGGGGCTGGGGGACAAATTATAAATAAGTAGGCAAATAACTGCAGAAGATAATTACAGACAGTGATGAGTGGTAAAAGCAAATGAAGTGGAGGAATGCGCTGGAGGGTGACCTGGACAGGAGGGGGATGTGCTTCTGCAGATAGGACGGTCCGCCAGAGCAGTGGGAACAGGATCCCTCATTCACTGGGGTTTTGCATGTGCTGCTTCCTCTGTTGGGAACATTCTCCCTGCAGCCCCAGGTCCATCGGGCTTTAAAATGCGCACTTTATTATTATTCAGGTATGGTGAAACCAACAGACCCGGAAGACAACTGCCATCAAAAAGAGACTTTGATGCTCACAGTGCCCAAGAGGAGGAGGCACAGGGGAAGAAGCAGTGGGTTGGCCAGGGGAGAGAAGAAGCAAGGGGAGAGCATGGGCAAGAGCCTTTATTGCGGCTTCTGTGGGAAAGGCAAGACAGGCAGGGTAATCAGGCCAATGATTGTCTAGTTGGAATAGTTTGAGCAGGCTGTGTCTAGTTGTCTAGTACATGGACTTGGGAAAGGAATATTGCTTTCTGGAGTGCCAGAGCAAGATACAGGAGGTGGTTCAGAGTATGGGCTCTGGATTGGTTGATGTGCATATGCAAATGAGGTAGCATTGTTTGCTAACTATGAATTTTTTTTAAAGATTTTATTTATTTATTTTTAGAGAGGAAAGGGAGGGGGAGAGAGAGAGAGAGAGAGAGAGAGAAACATCAATGTGTGGTTGCTGGGGGACATGGCCTGCAACCTAGGCATGTGCCCTGACTGGGAATCGAACCTGTGATGCCTGGTTCACAGCCCGCACTCAATCCACTGAGCTACACCAGCCAGGACACTGTATGAATTTTTAATTGGCTAGTCCTAGAAAGGACAATCTCTCCTCAGTCAGCGAGGCCCCTAATGCCACAGCATCAAGAATACAAAAATTATGAACCACCATGGACTTTCATAGCCCTACATTCTACCCTGTATAGCCTTTACCTATGTTTCCATTTATTTACGGCATGTTTTTATTTGACACAGTCTTCCAATAAGTTCTGCACTTCACAGGCCTGGAACTTGCCTGTTTTCCGTTGTCATTTTATTGTCAATGCTTGGTGTGGTCCTGGCACATGATGCAACCGTGTATGCCATTGTACTGATCGAAGACAAGTGGGGGTGGATGGGATTGCTACACTGCAGGGAAGGTCAGCAGGGTCCAGGTCATGGGAGGTTGTGCACTGATACTGAGTTTAGACTTTTAACTTTAAGCAGCGGGAATCTATTAATGGGTTTTAAGCAGGTGATTAACATGGTCAGATTTTTGTAAAAAGAGAGGACTGAAATTTTGATCCTGGACGCAGGAATGGTAGCTCAGATCCCTGTTGCAGGAAGTCTGGATGGGAGATGATGAGAAACAGAACATTAAATGCTAAGGACAAAAGGCCAACAGGACTTGGTGACTGACTGGATGTGGGGGAAGAAGATGGGTTACCTTTTGGGGCCCTGATGTGGGTGGGCAGATGCGGTCATTCTCTAAGAGGGGGATATAGGAGCAGATGCAGGTTTGCAAAAAATAAGCTCAGTGTGGACATGTTGAGATTAACATGGCTGTGGACTATCCAACAGAAGATGTCCTCTATTAGGATATCTAATATATAGTTGGGAAAATGAATTAACTTAAGAAAGAGGTTTGGGCTAAGTGATACAGATGTGGCAGTCATTAACATGCAATCAGTTTGTAATGCAGTTGTGTGGTTTTTACACCCTTCTTTGCTGTGACTTAATGGTGCAGCTTATTTAAGACTCTGCTATCTAAAGGGACCACATTATTCCTTTTGACCTTCTTGCATCAGGGATGAATCAGGGTTTATGGATACCCAACAACATCACTCAAACCTGCTTTATGCTTCCTCGCCCATCACATCTACTCACTACTTTTCATGCTCCCAACAGTGTGATGAGTACTTTTCATTTATTATCCCTATGGTAACCCTGTGAGCTGGTGGAACTCTCTGTTTTGTAAGTGGGAAGTAAGGGAGGTTCAGTGATTGACCCAAGATCATAGCCAACAATATGTGTTAGGGCTGGATTTGAACCAGGTCTGCTTATTCCATGGTCCTTCCTCTTCACCAACCTGGGCTGTCTCCTCATGCCAATGGCTGCTGATGGTTTGTTCTGCCCCTGAATGCAATTATGCTTTCTCTCTCTATGATAATAAAAGAGCTCTTTCAAAAAAGTCTAGAAGTATATGTGTATACATATATGAAAAATCTCTGTATGATGAAATATGAATGGTTTTTGTTTTCTTTTCCATACTTTGTATTTCCTAAATTTTATGATGTGAACATTTATTACTTTCTAACAAGAAACACAGTAGCACTATTTTTATAACAACAATGATGTTTTCCACACACATTTAAGGCATTTAAAACAGTTTAGCCATTGCTGCCCATCTCCCCCCATTACATTAGTAGGGATGATTAAGTGCAGCATTAGTGGTGATTATTTTGCGTACATACGGTCTTAGCCAAAAGGACGAGAAGTGATGATTTTGCTTAAAGCTCATGAAGCCCATCTGCCACAGTAGGAGGAATGGGTACTGTGGCATCATGACCTCAGTGAAGGTGGTCTTTCTTTTTCCCTCAACTCCTCACTTTACACAGTGTAACTGCTGGGGTGCTAGGTATGCATGCAAAGGGAATGGAGACCTTTGAATGTAGAGAAGGCACTGGAGATTTTGGGAAGTCATGTTTTGAGCAGAAGAGAGGAGAATGAAAGGGTAAAGATAGGGAGCGAATTTTTGACTGGTGCTTCTCCTGTATATGAACAGATGTGAGTTTGGTTCCCGTTTGCTTTTCGTTTAGGCATTGATACTTGTCCACTTAGCCTTCTTAATTCTCCACCAAAGTGCAATGCTGTATTAAATTGTATTTGGGCATTATCAAAAATTATACCCTTAGAAAATGGAAGCATTTTAGGACTGTGGAAACAGATGTTAAACAATTACCTTCAAAACAAACACTACAGAAAAGCACAATTTTTAAATTAAATTTATTGGGATGACATTGGTTAATAAAATTATATAGTTTTCAATTATATAGTGTACCATTGTATGATATATAATCTGTATATTGCACTGTGTGCCCACCACCCAAAGTCAAATCTTCTGTCACCATGTATTTGACCCCTTTACTCTTTCCCAACCCCATCCTGCTTCCCTCTGGTGACCACCATACTGTTTTCTGTCTATGAGTTTGTCTTTATTTTTCTTGTTTGTTCATTTGTTGCTTTCAGTTTTATATCCCACATATGAGTGAAATTATATAGTTCTTAGCTTTTTCTGACTTATTTTACTTAGCATAATATTCTTAAGGTCCATCCATGTTGTTCCAAGTGACAGTATTTCATCTTATCTTATGGCTGAGTAGTGTTCCATTGGATACATGCACCACATCTTCTTTATCCAGTCCTCTCTTGAAGGACACTTTGGTTGTCTTCATGTCTTGGCCAACATGGATAATGTTGCAGTGAACATAGGAGTGCCTATGTCTTTGCAAATAAATGTTTTCAATTTGGGGGGTAGATACCCAGAAGAAGGATTACTGGGTCATATGGTAACTGTATTTTTAATTTTTTGAGGAAGCTCCATATTGCTTTCCATATTGACTGTACCAGTTTCCATTTCTACCAGCTGTGCATGAGGGTTCCTTTTTCTCTACAACCTCTCTAAAACTTGTTGATAATAGCCATTCTAACAGATGTGAAGTGGTGTGTCAGTTTAGTTTTGATTTGCATTTCCCTAAAAGCTAGTGAAGTTGAATATCTTTTCATGTATTTGTTGGCCATTTGTATGCCTCCTTGGGAGAAGTGTCTGTTCAGATCCTCTTTCCATTTTTAAATTGGATTGTTTGTTTGGTGTTGAGTTGTATGAGTTCTTCGTATAATTTTGATATTAGCCCCTTGTCACAGCTGTTTGCAAATATATCTCCTATTTGTGTAGTTGCCTCTTAGTTCTGGTATTGGTTTCTTTTGCTGTATAAAACCTTTTTAGTTTGATATAGTCCCATTTATTTATTTTTGCTTATATTTCCCTTGCCATTGGGGTCAAATTCATAAAATGTTGTCTATAAGGTCCATAAGTTTAGTACTTGAACTTATGGACCTTGTGATTTATTGTTTCAGATTTTATATGTAGGTCTTTGAACCATTTTGAATTAATTTTTGTACACGGGGACAAACTATAATCTAGTTTCATTCTCTTACATGTGGCTTTCTAATTTTCCCAGCATCACTCATTGAAGAGATCTTCTTTTCTCCATTCTGTGTTTTTGGCTTCTTTGTGAAAAATTTTTTGCCCATATACATGTGGTTTCATATCTGGGCTCTCAATTTTGTTCCATTGGTCTATGTGTCTGTTTTTTGCCCAATACCATGCTGTTTTGATTATTGTAGCTCTGTAGTATAATTTGAAGTTAGTGATACCTCTGGCTTTGTTCTTTTTTTCTCAGGATTGTTTTGGCTAGTTGCAATCTTTTGTGGTTCCATACAAATCTGATGATTTTTTTGTCCTATTTCTTTAAAAATGATATTGAAATTTTGATAGGGCTTGCATTAAATCTGTATATTGCTTTGGGTAATATGACCATTTTAACTATGTTGATTCTTCCAGTCTATGAATGTGGAATATCTTTCCATTTCATTGTGCCTTTTTAAATTTCTTTTAATAATGCTTTATAGTTTTCAGTATATATATATCCTTCACATCCTTTGTTAAGTTTATTGTCAGGTATTTTATTCTTTTGGTTGCAATAGCAAAAGGAAGTTTTTTTTCATTTATTTGTCTGAAGTTTTGTTGTTAGTATATAGGAAAGCAGTGTATTTTGTGTCCTGCAACTTTACTGTATTTGTTTATTGTTTTTAATAGTTTTTTTTTTTTGTGGAGTCTTTAGGGCTCTTTATATACAGAATCATGCCATCTGCAAAAGGTGACACTTTTACTTCTTCATTCCCAGCTTGGATACATGCAGTTTCTTCCTGTGGCCTGGTTGCTCTGGCTAGGACCTCCAGAAGTACGTTGTGTAAGAGTTGTGAGAGTGGGCATCCTTATCTTGTTCCTGATTATAGAGAAAAAGCTTTCAGTTTTTTAAATCAATTTTTTAAAGTTCCCTATTAAATTAAATTAATTCTTTGTTTCTTCAGAGTTTTGAATTGGCTTGCTTTTAAGCTCAGGCATCTAATCAGAAGAAGTCCAGTATCTCTATATAAAGATGCTTAAGAAAGAATATTTGGCTGCAGCTACATAGTCCAGTCCCAGTTGTACACACCCTCTATCCACCTCTTACTGTACACAGCTTGGTTGTTTCTGCCTCTGCACATGCCCTTCTCTCCATGTGGTGCTGCCAGGTGCTGCCTCAGGACCTTGAGCCATGTCTTGGGCATGCGTCTGGGTACCTGAAAGTTACCAACAGTGAACCCACCCACCCACCCATCACACTTCAGACAGACTGAACAGTAATTTACTGGGATGCTGAAATCATACCCTGGGCCCTGAAGCAGTTAAATTTGCTTCATAGGCATATTGACCGTAACTTCTTCATCCAGAGGAGATGATCCTAAAGTTTGCTATGGAAACGCTATATACAAGGGTTACACCTGTTTGCTTCCCAGAGTAGCATTTACTGATCCAAAAAAGTTAGATTTTAGTACTAATTAAAAAAAATTGGTTCTAGAGTCACGATCTTCAGTATTTCTTTGATACAATCTGTTCCATGAGAAACCAGCATATTTTGACTGAATAGCTCTGAGCAGACTCTTAGTTATTTAAGTTGCACTGGATTTTAGTAGTCATCTGTAGTAACCTTTATTTTAAAGGAGCATTTATTTCCTTTCAATTGTGTTGGCAAATAGAGCTATTAAGCACTAGAATCTTATGGCTGATTCCTGACATCTAGCTTGACTCCTATTAGGAATGTAATTAAAGTGTCATCTCCCACCAAAAGACACAGAATCTAAAGTAAAAAAAAAATTAATCAGGTAGCTGTGGTGGTGCTGCACCTGTTACTTGGAGAACTGTTTTTACAATAGCTTTATTATACACTTTATTATTTATAGCAGTATTGTCTAATAGAAACATGACAGGAGCCACATGCATAATTTTAAATTATCTAGTAGCTGCATTAAAACAAGTAAAAAGAAACAGGTGAAATTAATTATGATAATATATTTAAATCACTATATCCAGAATAATGTTACTTCAACATATAATCAATGTAAAATTTATTAATGAGACATTTTGCATTCTATTTTTCTTACTTCTTGCATTGGGTTTATATTTAACATAGCACATCTCAAATAAGACCTACCACATTTGAAGTGCTCAGTAATGTGGCTAACAGCTATCGTGTTGGACAGCACAGCTTTAGAGCATATTCTTTTAACCTTTTAAATATTGTAGAGAGACTTCTGATCAAGAGGGTAGCACAAGTAAACACAGCTCACCTCCTTGCATAACCACATCAAAATTGCAACTAATTTATACAACAACCATCACTCAGAAGCAGCAGAAATCGAGTTGAATGGAAGTCTGACAACTATGAAATTAAAGAAACCACATCCATCCAGACTGGTAGGAGGGGTAGAAACATGGAACAGGCTGGTCCCACATCCACATGTGGTAGATAAAAATTCAGGAGGGATATCTTGGGAGTGAGGTGTCCAGCCCCATACCAAGCCCTGCCCAGTCCAGGTTTCCAGTACCAGAAAGATAAGCCCCCATGACTTCTGGCTGTAGAAACCAGCAGAGATTAAGTTGGTAGGAGAAACTTTTGGAGTTTCAAGCAGTTCCTCTTAAAGAACCCACACACAAACTTACTCAGGCTCACTCCCTCTGAGCTTCAGCATTGGGGTAACAGCTTGAAAGGCACCAGTGGCATACAGGGGGGAACTGAAGTGTCTGGCATCAAAGTGATAGCTTGGGGCAGCATTCTCCCAGATAGAAAGGAGAGCAGAGCCACAGCCAGCAAGTGGGTGCCATATCTGAGACTCTATCAACCTGGCTAACACTGTTTGTCCCACCCTGGAGATCCTCTGAAGCTCCATCCCACCCAATGTACAGCTGTTAACAGTAGCTTTTCCATAGGAATGGCTCATGCCATTCACAACTGGTCTTGGCTCATGCTTCACAACTTCCTAAATTCTTTCAAACAAGCAGCAGCTGGCCTCAGTGAGTCCCAGCTCTCATACCTCTTACTAAGTGGCCCCAAGCATGGCACTAACAGTAGCCAGCCTACATTCACAGCTTGGCATCTCCTAGGAATCTTCAAGCCCAGCACGAGAAGCAGCCATTTCACATTTCTCTATAGCTCAGGCAGGGTGACCCTGGGTAAAACACAGGTGGAAGCTGACATTGACCTACATCACCCAGGAAACTCCAGGCCCTGCACAGCTGATCTTCCACAGAGGGCAGAGGTTGTTGGTCAGTAGTCATAGCCAATCCTTACAACTGACTGGCCTGGGTAAATCCCTCCCATTGACCAGCCAACAGAAACCAAGGCTCAACTACAAGAGGAGGGTGTACTCAATGTACATGAAGGGCATGCCTTGAGTACCCAGCTTGAGTGATAAGGGAGGCTGTGACATTGTACACCACAGAACACTTACTATATTAGGCCACGTTACCAAGACAGGGAGTCATAGCAGCTCTACCTAATACATAGAAACAAACACAGAGAGGCTGTCAAAATGAGGAGAAAGAAACATGGCCCAAATGAAAGAACAGATCAAAACTCAAGAAAAAGAGCTAAACAAAATGGGGATAATCAAATATGTCAGATGCAGAGTTCAAAACATTGGTTAAAACAATGCTCAAGGAACTTAGTGAGAACTTCAACAGCATAAAAAAGATCCAGTCGGAAATGAAGGATACACTAATTGAAATAAAGAACAATACACAGGGAAACAACAGTAGAGTGGATGAAACTGAGAATCAAATCAATGATTTGGAACATAAGGAAGCAAAAAACAAGCAATCAGAACAAGAAGAAGAAAAAAGAATCCAAAGAAATGAGGATAGTATAGGTAGCATCTGGGACACCTTCAAGCACTTCAACATGTGCATCATAGGGTCACCAGAAAGAGAAGAGAAAGCAAGAAATTAGAAATCTATTTGAAAAAATAATGAAAGAAAACTTCCTTAGTTTGATGAAGGAAATAGACATACAAGTCCAGGAAGCACAGAGAGTCTCAAACAAGACGGATTCGAAGAGGCCCACTCCAAGACACATCATAATTAAAATGCAGAGGTGAAAAATAAAGAGAAAATCTTAAAAGCGGCAGGAAATAAGCAATTGGTTACCTACATGGGAGTTCCCATAAGAATGTCAGCTGATTTCTCAAAAGAAACTCTGCAGGCTAGAAGGGACTGGCAAGAAATATCCAAAGTCATGAAAAGCAGGAACCTATAGTCAAGATTGCTCCACCCAGCAAATATATCATTTAGAATTGAAGGGCAAATAAGGAGCTTCCCAGACAATAAAAAACTCAAGGAGTTCATTATCACCAAACCATTGTTATGTGAAATGTTAAAAGGACTTGTTTAAGAAAAAAAATATCAAAACTATGAACAATAAAATGACATTAAATACCTACCTATCAACAACTGAATCTAAAAAGCAAACTAAGCAAATAGGAAGAACAGAGACAGAATAATGGCTATGGAGAGCATTTGATGGTTTCCATACAGGAGGGGTACGTGGGGGAATGGGTGAAAAGGTGAGGGGATGAAGAAGTACAAATAGGTAGTTACAGAATAGCCATGGGATGTAAAATGCAGTGTAGGAAAGGGAGTAGACAAAGAACCTGTTCAAGATCTATGGACGTGAACAACGGTGTGGGGATGGCCTGAGGGAGTGGGGGTGCTGGGTGGAGGGGGGCAAAGGAGGAAAACTTGGGACAACTGTAGTAGCCTAATCAATAAAATATAATTTTTAAAAGGGCAAAAAACATAGAAACAAATATACTAAAATAGAATAGAAATATTTTAAAGAGTTCTTAATACTTTGAGATAATGAGAAAAGGGGAAAGCATATTAAAAATTACTTAAATAGGTCAGTGGATCAAAATAGCTAGCTATCTGATATACTGTATTGTATTCTGAATTTCCTAAGTTATTGGAAAATATTGCTCACATATGAATAATTACAAGTTAAAAATTAGGGCAAACTTGGACACAGCCGTCTCTCATTCTGCTTGTAAAGGGTAAGTGTTCTATCAGCACCCTGTGTGCCCACTCTGATTCTTGCACTTGCAAGACAAAGCTTCCCGGGGAGCCATGGCTCTCTGGGGCATGAGTTTGGAGCTCTGGTTGTGAGTTTGGGAGCTTGTAAAGCTCAGAATGAAGCATTGCTACAGCAGCTCTTTGAAAAGGATGGGAAGATGGCCGCTGGTTTTCTAAGGCTGGTAAAAAACAGAACAGTTATAAGTCATGCATCTTAGGTAGACTCAATCTATAATTATTAAGGATGGGAATCTTTTCTGTGAGAGTTCCTCATTTCCTGTGCCCATACATGTAAAAATTTGTGTTTTAATTTCATTAAGTCAATCCTTACTCAAAGGTGTACTGAATTTGAAGTTTTGGAAAAAGAGTCGAGTTAGTCAGTCTTCATATAGTTTGTGTCATCTACACATGACTCCCATTTTACCTGCTGTCACTTTGTCTTTGGTGGAAAAACTTGCAACCTATGAGCTGCAGAATATGCTAAGGGCAGAAAAATTGTCTTCATTAGTAAATGTTTCTAAAATGTTGCAAAACATCATTTCAGTCGATGAAACCAGAAACCCCTTTCAGTCCTTTTGCTAAGATGTCTTTAAATACCTAGATTTTAAGAGGGGCAAAGTGAAGAGAAATGATGAATTGTAGAGAAGCAGTTGTCTGCCCAGGGCCTTATATTTGAGGGGGGGGTTGTTTGGGGTTTTTGTTATTGTTTTGTTGTTTTCTGTATTCCCAATGGAGTGCTGTCCCTTTGGTCCCACTCCTGTTACACAAACCTTAGTGAGTCAGTCTGAATTTCTTGCCTGCTCTTTCTTGGATGGATTTCTAAGAGGTCTTTGTTTTTCCTCCCCCATTTTTATTTTTTTGGCATCCAGGAATTAAATAGCTTTAATTACTTGGATCTGTACAGACTTGCCGACCTCTTTAACCTCACTTTGTTGGAGAAGGCAGTGATCGATTTCTTAGTGAAACATCTCTCTGAACTCCTGAAGAGTCGGCCAGAAGACGTTCTAACGCTCCCCTATTGTCTGCTTCAGGAGGTCCTGAAGAGCGACCGTCTGACCTCCCTGAGTGAAGAGCAGATCTGGCAGGTAAGGGCACACTGTGTGGGTGTCTTTGGGCGTGGAGAGGGCTTGAAATGCTTAAAAGTTGAGGGATTGAGGGACAATGAGAACTCTTTGGTTTGGTTTGGTCCTTATTGGACTCAAAGCCTTTGAAGTCCTGCTGCCCAATGGGCAGGCAGTTGGAGAGCACTGGCCCCTGAAGCCTGGGGGCCTTGCCAGCTCAGCTCAACTCAGTGAATGGCAGGGGAGATTCCCACACCCTCCTGGGACTTCCCAAAACCCTTAATCGAAGGTTTTTATTCTTCTGAGAAAAATGTTTTGTTTTTTTTTTCGGACTTTCATATATGTATTTTCCATAGTAAAATATTTTGATTACACACTCAGAAGAAACATAATATTGTCAGTCCCCAGCATCTCTAGAAGTCTTTTTTTTCTTTTTTTTTTAATTTAAACGAATGTTCAAGTACAGTTTTCACCCCCTTACTCCCATTCAAGTCCTCCCCCCCCCCCCCCCACTGAATATGGGAAGAATGGATTGTCAAATGTTACCTATGCAGATTTAAGACTAATGGGATCAGAATAAGTTCTGGGCTTTCCTGTACCAGGGGTGTCCAACCCTTTGGTGTCTTTGGGCCACACATTAAATACACAAACACTAATGAAAACAGATGATTAAAAAAATGACTTTAACTAAATTTATGATTTGTGTTGGGCAGCATTCATAGCCATCCTGCACTGCACGTGGCCCATGGGCCGTGGATTGGACATCCCTGCTGGAATAATTCAGGAATATTTCTTTGTTGCAGCTGAAAGCAATTGAAACCTTAAATGAAACCAAGCTTTTCTTGCACTGCAATGGAAAAATCTCCCTCCTTAGTTCATTCTGCATTCATTGCTATTTTCCTAAGCCCTGCCTCTTCTTCTGACATAGTAATCTTCTCGAATATCCTTTGTCTAGGGAACTGGAGGATGTTTTGTGTTTTCAAGTTGATTATTCAATTTAAATCCTTCTTGGCTCATCCCTAGTGACTCTCCGTGAACAATCCACATGGTGTCTTACACTGTCTGCCTCAACTCTCTGCAACACTGGCTAGCTGCCTTGTTACTTCTCGGGCAGCATACCTTCAAAATTTTATGATCATTTGAAAAATATTTATATACAGAATATAAGGGAAATATGAAGTCTCCTATTAGCTGATGATGCAGTGAATTCCTTTTATCTTATGAAATAACATTCAGAGAGTACTCTAATTCTGGCCAAAACAAGGTCAGAGGTGGCTGTTAATTGTCCAGTATCTGACTCTCTGGATTAATACTTTTTCTCATGTCTTTCTCACTTCTTCCTTTGTATTACTTTCATCAACAACTTCTGCCTTCATTGTTGCTTCCACCAGTGAGGGTAATAAGAGTTGTGGTGTACTGAGGGCCTTGCAGACCAGGGCTCTTTGCAAACGTACTGACTTACCAGCACAACAGGCCCGAAGGACGGCTGTTCCCACCCCTTCTACCAGATGAGTCAGATGAGGCTTCAGGGCCCTGCTCAGGGTTACAGAGCAGATCCGAGTCCGAGACGCCTGCTCTCACTTCTCTAGTGTTCCACACTGCCTTGACAAAGAAAATATCAGGAAACAAAAACAAGCTATAGATGTTTTTTCTGCTTCTTAGCAATTTCTCATAATGTTTATTCAGGCAGAGGTCAAAAGTATTGGTGAGGATGAGTTTTTGGTATGAATTTTAATTACCTGTTGTTTTCCCTGTAAACACAAATCATTAGAAATTTCCAGTCGGTTCAAAGTGGGAAATTGCCTTTTTTTTTTTCATTTCCCAAAGGGAAAAAGAAAGGCTTGGAATGAATTCTGCATTTAATTATTTCTAACTGAATCGAGATCTGAGCCAACGATCCTGTGGTTTCTGTTTCTTTCTGTGGCCTGGTTGAAGGTGCTGCCAGAAATGGGCACGGCGACGTAAGCAGTCTGAGTGCCCCAAAACGCCGTGCTGTTCACTTACGCGTTCTCATCATCGCCTCTCTGAAGGTTATTAATATCATCACCTGGAATTTTAGAAAGCGCTTTCTCCTGCAGGCAACATTTTTTCATACCTGGTCCTCAAGGAAGAATTAAAAGGCTCACTTAAATAATAATCAATTTAGGCATTCAGCAGGCAATACAAAACTGTTTTTGCTTTATCTTAGTAAATAAGTAATTCCCTCATACTCGACCCAATAGAGAAAAATCAAATCAGACCAGCTATATTGCCTCAAGTATAGTTAAGTTCATCATTTTTGCTCAGGTTATACTAGTAATGCAATATACCATGGAAGAATCTAATATTCAGCCCAGGGTGAAGATTGGGTATGCCAGAGGATTAGTGTCAGGGTGCTTTATAGAAGTGAAACTTGATGGACAGGCTGGAGAAAGATCTACAGAATCTCATTAAATTGCTGAATTGTTCATTACAGAGCGTTCTCACTGTAATAAAGTACTCATTGACTTTGACAAATCCCCATCCCATGTCTCAAAGAAGAACAGTGAGGCAAAGGGTGGTGGGAGGAGAAGGGAAATTGGTGTAAAGTCGGACAGGTAATAGAAAAGTGGATGGAGGGTAGTGCTTTTTGATTAATATGTGCAACTGGTAACTTACGGGAAAGCCTGGTAAACACACACACACACACACACACACACACACACACACGTTTATACATGTGGCTTTTCCACAGCATACTGATAATACAATCTGGGACATTCCCTTCATTTTAGTGAAAGGTCTAAATTTCATTTACTAGACTACATACAGTCTATCTCTGAAGACATGTCATAAGAACCTCCAAGTTATCCTCCCTGACCAAACTGTTTTTTACTTTTGCCTGCTGTCCCTTAATCTTTGTCTTTCCTGATAAAATATGCTGCAGGCTGTAATAACCGTTCTGTGGGTCTGCAGACCTGTCACGTGCCCCCAGATTATGTCTTATGTCTGCTCTTTTTTCCCCTCTGACCTTTTCAAACTCTATCTCAAGTCTCTTCCCTCACACAGGGCTTCTCCATCCCCTGCACACAATATTTTTTCTCCTCTTCATCACCTGAGACGACTTGGCCTGTCAACTAAGTTCATTTTCTACTTATAGGTGATATAGAGGCTCCATCATACACACTTTAGTGTATAAGGACAGAGAAGTCCCCTCAAAAAACTCTGTATAAAATTCAGTTCAAGTCAGCTCACCAGTTTGGCGTTCTCGCTTCAAGGCTTGCGTGTTCGCAGGTTCCAGGTGGAGGACACAAGTGGTAATGGGGCTCAGGACGGGGGAGGCTAACAGTGGCAGATCAGCTGAAGAGGATGCATGAGGCATTCATGACCTGACCCATCTCCTTTTGTTTTGCTTTTGGGGCTGAGACCTAACTTAGGACTTCATTTCAATAGGACCCTGTTAAATTACTCCTGTGAGCCTCAACACAGAGTTTCAGACTTCTGAGCTGGTGGCCCTGCTGTGAAACTCAGAGTGGAATAGTGAACAGTTCCACTCCACTCCCACATATCGGGTCTGTCTCTATTTTCTCAGGAAGCACTGGCTGGTCTTGGTTTTCTTCTGAGGAAAGTGTGATCTCTGCCTTTTCTGCCTCGGATCCTCTTTCACTAGAATGAGGAGGAGATTATTTTACATGGGAGTATAGTTTATAGGAAAAGCCTGAATATAATGTAAATTCTTGTATTTGCTAGCGTAGGGAAGAGGTGCAGCTCTCCATCCCTCGTGCTCTCGGAGCACCTCGTGGGTGCCCAGCACCACGCCGGAGTGCAGCACAGCTCAGGTTTGCCAACCCCATTTCCCTCTCTCAGGACTCACCTCCGCTGGAGGGTCCTTATGATTTTAAATCATTAGTTCAGCTCCCTGGATGATTATTTCTCCTCTGAAATAGCCGAAACAAGAACCATATTTTTAAATGGATAAAGATAGTTTGTGGAAATAAAACTGAGTATTTCTTGAGTGCCCATTATGTGCTCTGCACAGTGTCAGAAGCCAGATCCTGGGATAAAAAGCTTCACAAAACTGTGTCATCGTTGGGTTAGAGATATTTAGTTTAGTTTCATCTACAAATGCAGAGAAATTATGTTTTTCCTTCAGTTATTAATTTACTAACTTTTTTCTACTTTTAGTGAAAAGGACTTACTATTTATCATGATGGCCCATATATCAATGTTTTTCTTCCTTTTTAACCTTGGATTGTGGGCCCTTTTTTCTTATGTTTTGAGCCTAACTTTGCCCGGATTTCATGAATAATAGGACCATGCATTTCAGTGATCAAATCACTGACATTGAACAAGATTGGACCGTGGCAGGGAGAGTCTGCTTTATTCCAGTCATACCCATTTTAGTACAGCCAGAGGGACCGGGCCACCGGGCTGGGGTCTGAGGGCTGCTCCTCTTCACATTTGCCTTCGATTCTCCCTTTTCTGAGGCAGAGGCTGTGCCTGTTGCGTTTGCATTGAATGCTGCCATGTTTTTATTTGCACTGTATAAATAATAAATAAAGACAATAATGTGGAGTTTTCATGTTAAAATGTATTGAAAGGATAATAAGACATCCCATTATTCCTACATAAGGCTGGATTTATTTTAGGAACATTGGTATACAAAATGAATTTGGCCTTTTAAAAATGCATTTTGTTTGTATTTTTGTTGAAAATTTTTGTCCATAAGTCATACTGTTAATAACACATTTATTTTCTGTCTCTAGAGATGTAAATCATGTATTGTTTAAAGTAGTCAACAACCTCAAAAGAAGTGTTTTTTTTTAAGATTTTATTTATTTTTAGAGAGAGGGAAAGGGAGTAGAAAGAGAGGGAGAGAATCATTGATGTGTGAGAGAAACATCAATTGGTTGCCTCTCACATGTGCCCCAAATGGGGACCGTGACTGCAACTCAAGCATGGGAATTGGTCCAGCGACCCTCTGCTCTCCAGGACAATGTGCAACCAACTGAGCCATGCTGGTCAGGGCAAGAGTAGTTGTTTTTTAATGAGCCCTTCCTGGGCTTGTGTCTGTACCACAAGACCACCCATAGTACAGTTCGATTTAATCATGTTCCTCCAAAGAAGTTCCAGAAGGTAAATATAAACGTAAACCTACTATTACTTGCTAGTTGCAAAATAGAGAACACTAGTATTGTACTCAGCATTTGTCTTTTATCTCTTAGATGATAAATTGACCCAAACACACCTCTGGCCATGGAGCAATGAGGACTTCAAACATTACTACATGTACAAGAGTACTATCATAAAACTTCATATTTGAATATCACACCACAATTTCAGGAGTGCTTCTGCATTCATCATTGCTTTGCTTTCCTGTGGTATGAATGGGAAACTGAGGTAACAAAATTGGAAATCAAATTCCTGTCTTCTAATCTGGAGGCTCTTTCCATTTTGGTCCACAGCTTCTAAATTCATAATAGAAGCTCAAAAATACTTGGGAGAAATACTGTCCCAAGAAATACTTGGGTCATAGAGGTGAATCAAATTAATCCTGTGACTTTAAAAGAAATTAAGAAGAGAATGACTTTCCTGTCCTTGGGTAGAGCACCCACAGATTAAAAGGATAACGGATGGCCTGCTCTGTCTGCCTCCATGTCTTTGTCATGTTGCTAATTCTAACTCTGTGCTTTGTGACATGAGTTTCGTTCATTCTCTCATTAATGCCAAGTAGTTACTGAGTGCTCACCTGTGCGATCATGTGCTGTTGAGTACTACCATCGCCTGGTCTGGGCAGGCCAAGGTGGGAGGGACCGAGGTAGCCCTGCCATCTTGGATCTTGGAGTCTGATGTGGACTTGCCCCTGCTTCTCTTCTCACCGTGCCTGCTTCCTTCCCAGTGGGCACTGACTTGGCCACACAGTTCACTGATTTCTTTGCTGGCTTTGGGCATGCTGGGACAATGTTGGTACATTAGAAAATGAAATGCTGTTGTTTGGACATTTCAACACCACCCACTGTCCCTCTGCCTGCCCTTCAGTGCTTCACTGAGTGTTAGCTCCTGTTCATTGTGCATACCCTAAACAGCTTGGCAAGCCATTGTCAGTCCACACAGTACAGCTCAGGCCTCGAAGAAATCAGACTGGACGATTATTTAATAAAAAACTTCCATGAGTGGTGTTCTCATTTTTAAGCCTTGGACCCTGGTAACTAGACATAGAATAAAATACCATGACCTCACAACACTTATCCTCAAACCAAATTGCAGTCTTTCATCATATCCCTACCCTTCCTCAGGTCAACTTCATATACGCATGTGTCCTTACTTCTTTTTCAGAAAGGCACTTTCTGGGCATCTTCATGATGTCTCCTTTTATTTTTTTACTTACTATTACTTAAACTAATTAAACGTGTGCCATTTCTCAATTTTCTTCTTGAAAGTTCTGGGAGCTCCTCCCAGCTACAAATTCGTCTTTTCTACGAATGTGATGAGGGTATCGCCACCTCCTTCTTACTAGATGTCAGCGGAGAGAATAAACAGAGGCTCCTGCGCATCCCTAAATGTGCTGTGTCTGGAGGATGTTTTATTCCATGAGGGCCCCCGGCTGGACCCCGAGCAGCACTGCTATTTCAGAGCTCTGGTGCCTGGGTGTGTAGTTACTCGTTCGTCCTGATCTACATGCAGCTAACGCCTCTGTGAGGACTCGTCCCGGAGGAGCATGACTAGTGGCCTTGCTGTTGTTTGTCTGGGCTGCGTGCCTTTGTGAGATGCAGGACACATTCATTTCAGAGGGACTTTGCTCCAGCTAATCCACGGCTCTCCTCAGTGCTAGAGCCGTGCGCTGTCAAGTAGCTGTGAGAGGTGGTGATTATCAGGAATTACAGGAGACCTAACTTGTATTCATGGGCTGCTGTTCCCATGAGTTAATAGTTTTCTTCTTCTTCTTCTTTTTTAAATGAGCACAACAGAGTAACAAGGTGATTTATGAGATATGACATATTTATGTTCTCTGCTTCTAATTTTCATTGTGATTTATGCTGTCTCCAGACTGATATTTTGTTGTTGTTGCTGTGAGAAGGGAAACGATGACTGGAGAATATTTCTGATGCATTGGTGGCCTGCAGTAAGGTTGCTGCCACCTGGCTTATCAGGGATTTAAAAAGAAAACCCAACTATACATGAGGTGGAATTCCCAGGGCTAGGCACATAAGTTCATCAGTAATGATAACAACACTAGTAAATCCTTACACTCTTAGCAAGCTTTGTATTTTTAAAGCATTTTTACACACACACAAATTTCATTTGAGTTTCACATCAACCTCTGAGGTTGATAAAACAAGTATTATCCAAATTTTAACAAGTGGGGACACTGAATCTCACTAAGGTTAAGTGATTAATTCACTTCACAGCATAGGTTTCATTGTAGGTCTCACTGTATTTGGTTGAAATGCACCAAGTCTGTAAGAAAACAGAACCTCAAACTATCTGATACATCTCGTCCTAGAGGTTACCCTAATCTAAGATGAGTATGACAGCAATATGCATTTCTTAATAAATTACCAACTTTTATTTTCACCTGTCATACAGCTTTGTGGGATATTGCAAAAATTACCCCAATGGAAGGGGTACAAGAAACTGTTGCTGAGGGTTTTTCTTTATCAGAGCCTGAAACACGGGCATTTCAGCTGTTTTGTGAGGAAGAATGGACGGAGAACTCTGCCAGAGACAGAGAACAGCTCTGCATCCCTTCAGGGTGTAAGATGGTGAAGTGGGAAGTGGGAAGAGAAGGCCCATAAGGGAGGTCGCTTTGAAACCCCATCAAGAGATTCAAATCCGTGTGAAAGAGAACCTGGAGCATCATTATTTTTGCTGTGCTGAATAGACTGTATGGTGAAAAGTCTGCAGGTGTTGTTAGAGATCAGATGCAGCAAATGGAAATGAGTAATCACTCTATCTTCATTTTATACCCAGTACATTGAAAATTCAGAAATTTATGCTGCGCGAACTGATAGCTGGGTGATGGCCTAGGATGGGGTTTACGAGAAAGGGAGGGTTGACGTAAGAAATGTCCAAACCTGTGGAGAATTTCTGTAAGAGTTTATTTGAGCCAAACCGATGACAGGGCCAGGAAGCAAGGTCTCAGATGCTTTAGAGGACAGGTTTGCGTTTCCTTTATACAGCTGGAATTAAGGGAACATACAGAAGATTACATGAAGGTGGGAGAAAGCAGGTGTGGGATACTTAACAAGATCATGTGCGCTCGTGAGGGTAGCTAGCCTCTGAGGGGTCTGAGAAAGAGGCAGGTCAAAGGCGTGTTAACCTAGATGCACAAAAGCCACAGACAGGGCTTGCTCCCGGCAAAGATATATCTTTTACAGGTCTGGGGTGTGACTGTCCACCATGACCTGCCCAGTCAGGAATTTGTGATCAGATCACCCTATGAGGGTACTTTTAGTCACTGAACTGATATATGCCTTCTTTTGCATCCCCAGGAGAAAAAAAAATTAATTCATGGAAATTTATCAAAGTTAGTCTCTTTCCAATAGCAATGAGCCTATGGCTCCGGAGAACATCATACTAAGTGAAATAAGGCAGTCAGAGAAAGACAAGTACCATGTGATTTCACTCAGATGTGGAATCTAATGAACAAACTGAACTAACAAGGAAAACAGGGACAGACTCATAGATGGAGAGCCGATGACAGCTAGTGGGGGCTGGTGAGTGAGGGGTGGAGGGATTGAGCTCCAAGGAGAAATGGACTCATGGGCATAGACAACAGTGTGGTGATTGCTGGGGAGAGAGAGTATAAGAGGACTAAATGGTAATGGAAAAAAATTCAATAATGATTAAATTTTTAAAAACCATAAAAAAATGAGTCTGTGGGCCACATCCTCCATCACCAGATTATTTCTGCAGGAGTCTTTATGAGGCCCGTCGCGTGACCACGTTCCTGCCAGTTGGCTGTGTTGGCCCATGGTGATTTCCTGTGCTGGGCATTCTAAGGGAGAGGATCTGAACTTAGCTGTGGAGTGGCCTTGGGGCTCTGGAATTAGTTGTACTCTAAAGAGTTGTCTGGAGAAACCTTGACATTTATTGTTGAATATAGACATCCTTACACCCTGCTTCTACTTCTCCCAGCCCGTCTCCTGAACTTTTGCTACAAGAAAAAGTAAAGAGTACCTCAACTGACACACCTGGAAGAGAAAGGGGGCCATCCTAAGAGAGTAAACATGGGCAGCACTCATGAATGAAGATAATTCTTAGACTTTGTTTGTGCCCACAATACGGAGCAAGTGTTCTCTATGGCGAGGTTCAACTCTTTAGTCTGACCACCTCCTCACTACTTGGGGCGGCACATTGGAGGAATGAAAACAGTTTCAGTATTTCAGTAGAGAATGTATCAAGGGAGAAAAGTCTCTTAGGAAAAAAAACTCTCAGCGGGCTCTCAAGACAGACATCACAGATGTTCTAGATTGTTCCCCTTTGTCTATAGAAAGTGTTGTAAGTCGGTTCCCGTAAGTGGCACAGATCTTATGCTTCAAGAACAGAAGCTCAAAAGAGCCCTGCCAGCCGGAGGCTAGCTGCACATGTCCCTTGTGTGTGTGTTCTTGCCGGTGAGAAATGCCCACGCAGCGCCTCCTCTGGCCACACAAGGAAGCCAGGTAATTGAAGGAGCTGTGGGTGGCGCACTAACGGTTAAACGCTTTAGGAGGACCTATCTTCTTAACACTTCAAAACAAGTGAGCATAATGTAATTAATTTTGATTAATTCATTGGCTCTTAATATTGCTTTTAATTTGTAGTTCTATGTGAATTATAATGTCATTTGGCATTAATTATACTAAATTGACAATAAGTCAGCCCATCACAATAGAAAATTACTCACAGCTGAAAGTACGACTAAACCTCTCCATCCAGGAAAGACAATACTTAGTTAAGAGGCAAATATTTAGGTGTCTCTCTCTTTGGCTGTGAGCATGGTACTGAGTCTGCTGAGGATTATAAACCAGGGGTCCTGTACCCCCCAGGCCACTGACCATCAGCCTGGTGGGAGCCAGGCCGCACGGCAGGAGGTGAGCGGCAGGCTGGGGAGTGAAGCTTTGCCTGCTTGACCGCCTGAGCGCTGCCTCCGGTTTCCCCGCCCTCCCTAGGTCCACGGAAAGTTTTCTTCCACGGAACTGGCCCCTGGTGCGAGAAAGTTTGGGGACTGCTGCTGTAAATCATGTCTTATTCTGTCCACTGCTGGGACTGTGTGTGTGTGTATGTGTGTGTGTGTATATATGGGGAGAGATAAGTTAAAAATAAAGTGTCAATAATAAAGGAAACAAAGGGGTGATTCCTCAGGTTTGCCAGGTCCTCTGAAGAATCTTGCTGCTTTCATCTCCTTTAAGACTTAGGCTGTGTAGAGGGACGGTGTAGCGGTTTAGCATGGTTCATGCCACACGTCTTGGATTCTCAGGGTTGGAACAGGCGCTTACCTAAGTTGGCCTGTTTTTCCTCCCTGTGCCCTGTGAACTAGCTAAGAAATCCTGTTTTAAATCCCATAGGATGTTGATATCCCAGGGCCGCTCCTATTTGACCAACAGATAAACTGCCTTCTGCAAGGAAGGAGCTGGGCCTTGAAAAGCTGACACCACCCTGGGAGAATGGATCAGGTGTTCCACCTCAGGAGATGGTGGAACAGGTGTCGTGGGTAAAGCTTGCCAGAGGGGCCTGTGCGAGCACAAGAAGTAAAGTGACCGCTGAAGATGACGGGCACTTGAGAAAGTGGCAGGAGACCAGGGGTGGGTTTGGAAAACACTTGTATTTGAAACATTTGCCAGACACCTTCCTTTGAGAATCGTCCCCTAAAAACAACCAAATGAAAAATTGAGATGCTGCAGAATGTCTTATACCAGTTAGCATATCCTGCTTGAAGTGTATTTACATGTTTGAACTATGGGAATTTTGTACATTCTGGGTGCATTCATGGTGCGAAGTTAACTCATAACATGATGTCCAGCTATGAAGAAATAATATTTTGCTAAACAGTGTGTGGAAAATTCCAGGCTGCTTTTAATAACTTTTAGGACTTTTTTTAATTATATATCTCTATTTCATCATTGCAACACACAATTAGCAAATAAAATAACCAAAGTTTTATGTACAATTTTTGAGTAGAGAGGTCAGAAACTACCCTGAATCCTGAGCCAGCAGCCTCCCTGTCCCTTATCCCCCACACGTGCAGGGGGGGCATGCCATGCACACGCTTGCTGGTAGACACTCCGTGTGCAGGTTAACCTTTGCAGCTGAAAGACTTCTTTTGTTTTGTAGTGTTAACTGAATCATAATACTGTCGTGAGCGGCTGGTTGATTTCAAGATTAAAGGAGGAAATGGAAGTTAGAAGTGTGTTTTTGCCACTCCAGGAGTACATCCCATTCATCACTACATTTTGGGGGGATGTTAATGTCTGTTGTTTGTAGGCAACAGCTGCTGTATGGATGCAGCTTTATATTGTTTCAATTTTCTCCAAACCTCTTTATGACAAATTTAGCCTGGCCTGTTACAGAATTTTTTATTTCTTTTCCCAAATATCCTTTCTGATAGAACAGCATTTGAGTTGGTGGGTTTCAGCCTCTTTCTTACCCTTGTGGTTCCCAGAATAGCTTCATGGTCTCACCAATAACAACCCCTGTTTGATCCATGCCCTCAGATGGATGAGTTCTGAGCTCTTGATGGGGTGGTCTTCGAGAACAGTGAGGATTTGGAGCAGAGGAACTAATGCTGAAATAAACGGGGCAGGGGGGCTGAGAGAAAACTGTTACAGGTTATTTCTGCCCTGGGTTTTATCCTGTCATCATGTAGAATGCCAGCAGAATAAATGGGTCTGTTAATCAAACAGCAATGAGAGGTTAGGTCATTGGAAGCCTTTTTAGTCATTTTGTTCTTTTCAAGAGTGAATTTGTTAGAATTATGCTGAATACCCACTTAAAGCCTCAGCTGATAACCCTACCTGTGTTTTATAACTCTGCACTGTCAGAACTCATAATAAGTCAAACATTCTTTCACTGGTGCTCATAAGGGAGGAAAAAACCCCCACAAATTTAAGAGTAATTTCAGATTGTAAATGAAAAGGAGAGGCACGACTGTTCATTTGCACCAATCATGCCTTCCTTTCATCTGCTCTGATTAGGCCTGGTGCGGTTTCATCAGACCCCTCCATCACCGAGCTGTCACTCCAGCCGTCTGTTGATTGAAAACAATCAAGGCTCTGAAGGCACAATTATTCTGACCCTTTAACTAGAGGCTGCTGTGATAATGAAAGGTTGATTATGATAGTTTGTGCCTCTTTCAGTTTGCCAAGAAGGTTAATTTGGGCATCAGACGGATGTTTAATGGGCACTTGCTGGCTACACTGAGGTAAATGAGAACGTGCAGTCTTGGATATTGCACGGATATAGTTTGGCTGTCAATCATTGTCATTTGGAGTTTGTGCCTCACACTCCGGAAATCACATTTTATTTTTTCCTTGGGATTTAATTTATTCTGTGCCCTGAGGAAGTTCTTTCACTCGGTGACCTTCACAGCAGCTTTCTCTGCCTTTTTTTTTTCTTTTTTCAAATGGAGCTCAAAGGCACAACACATCTAGAAGAGCATTTTTCTTTCATTTTCACTTAAAAATGGGAACTTTAAAAATCCGTCCTTATCACTGCCTTCCAAAAGAGCAAATGTTTCCATTCCGATTGTGCGGTGGGGAAGCAAGAACGACTGGTACCTGGGCCAGTTTGTTAAAGCGGCAGCTTGCCGCCGTCCTGCGCGGTTTCTTCCACCCCGCAGCAAGCGCAGTGCGTGCCCAACGGGCACCACGGAATGCAGGCTTCCATTCTCCTTCCGTTCCTCTCCCTCGCATTCTCACAACAGGGTTCTGCTTTCCTGTTTCCAAGTGCAGCGTCCAACTCCTCTTCCCTCCCTCTTGGGCAGCGTGGGAGGGATGAGGCAGGGGACAGGCGAGGCAGGGAGGCTGTGACGTGCAACGGTGATCAAAAGTTGCAGACTTCAATTTGTATAAATCCAGCACCTAATCTTTTCGCTATCTGAAGCACAGAGTAAAAAAGACGAAGGCACCTAATAATGCTCGTGTTTACAATGTGCGGCTCATTACAATCCTCTCTTATGCTTGCCCTCTACAGGAAGAAAAATGCAGGAAAAGACAAAATAAAGGAAGACCTTTATTTGTCTCCAAGCTGTGTAGAGCGGACTCATAGGTCAGGCACTTGAGAGCTAGAATCACTGTTCTCCTTTCTCGTTTGTGTTCATTTGTGTTCTCTTCGTTTTCTTTTTTTCCCGGTGAGCACTCAGCAGCGTTTTTCTGTCCAGCCTTGGACACTTTTCCTCACCTGTCAATTGTAAAACCATTGAGTCTGTGGATGTTAAAGTGACAACAACACCATAATGATTATAATTTTACATCAAGTGTTCTGTGTTCACATGATTTTTTGCTTTAAAAAACAAAGCTGCTTTTTTTTTTTGAATTGTAAAGAGAGGCATTCAGCGATAATTCAGTCTCACCTAAAGAGGCTCCTAAAAGGAATGAAGTCATCGAATCCAGTTACCGTTTTTATGCAGCCTTATGTAAGCACCAGTGCTGTTTAAAATGTTGATTTAAAAAGAAATGAGAATAGAACTGTGCTATATATATACATGCATATATGTGTGTGCATGTATATATGTATGTGTGTAGATAGATAGATAGATAGATAGATAGATAGTCTGACCAGATTCTTTACCACAAACATTTATTTTTGTTTAGCTTTATGAACAGCATGGATAAAAAAGACCTTGGAGATGCTTAGCAAAATCATTGATTAGTTATGTCTTGTTTTGTTTAAGTAATGGGGAGTAAAAAAGGAATTAGGAGAGAAATGTCTGTCAACTCAATCAGTAGTTTTGGTATTTAGAAAGTAGTGTGAATTTTCATTTTACTATTAACATGTGTTATCTGTGACAATGAGTGATTTCATTTTACAGATTCACTATGTTTGCAAATTAATGGGACTCACACAAAGACTGTTTGTTCTTAAAGGAAGTATTATTTGTTATTAATTGTTTTTAGTATAAGCCTGATTGGGTTCCTCCCTTCCCCCAGTCCGTTGCACTGTTTATATCTAACTGTGGAAAACGAACATCCAGAACGAAGGGCGTTTCTCACACCCTCCTGAGCCCTCCACCGCACACCCGCCTCTGTGTGCACATGGACTCAGTTCCCGAGGCTGCGTCCCCTCAGCAGCGATGTCCCCCTCCCAGGGTCCGCAGAGTAGCTCACACTTCACCTCCGACCTGTGCTGGCACTCCCTCTGCTCCCAGGGCCGGGACTGGTCACGGGCCCAGTTTCTCTTTCCTTTTCAATCCTCCCACCTACCCTTTCAAAGCCCCTCTTGCTCTTCAAACACATTGTTCCTCCTAACCGTATGAAGATGTCTTGGATCTCTGCTTTCTCCAGACTGCAGTCTCATAATTCCCATTTTTCCAACACTCAAGAAACACGAATTTCTTCCTGGGTGCCAGGCACTGGGGCTGAGACACAGTCCTTCTCTCAGTGCAGCCCTTTAGAATGCCTGCTACCTTCCACTCCTTCCTTCATCTATTGCAGCCTCCTCTTTCCTCTCAAGTCTTCTGAGAGTGTCAGGCTGCACGGGGCCCATCTGTGCACACGTGCATGTTCTTCCTTACATCGCTGGTATAGATTTCTCTCTAAACCACTTGCCCCACTCCCAAAACAATGTGTAATTGTGCTAAAGAGTGTATCTTCTTTGACAAAATTATTACTTGTGTATGATAACCAAAAAAATGTTTCAAGGTGTGAACAGAAGATTCTTTGTTTCCCAGTTATTTACACAATGACAAATCATTTCTGAAGTTACCGAATGGAGTGTGAAATATTCTATTTAAACATCAGGAGCCCGCTGAAATTCGCATGGTGACAATAGACGGCATCACATTTATGTGTATTCTCTGCAACTGACTTAGAGGATGAGTCCTGCCCCCCAGCCCCGCCCACCAGCTCCATCCCTGGGTAGCCGGGTCTGGCCCTGACAGTGTGCAGTCGAGGGCTTCAGTTAGCAGACTCCCCACTCCAGTCGCAGTGCTCCATGGCGATACACTCATGTTCAGAGCGGCCTTTGAGGACTCTTTTCTTTTTATTTGGAGACTGCCAACATCAAGCTCTTCAGTGCAGCTTAGATACTTCCTGGACATCAAATTAATCACAGTTGCCCTTGTGTGAGGAGTTTGACTTTTTCTGTGTCTGTGGCCTTGGGTAGCTGCTGGAGCCTGTGAGGTCCTTTTGGGCCCTAAAACTTTAATTTCAGGTGGGGAGTGTGTGTGCAGTGAACCTGCCATTTGTTCATTATTATCGAATGAGTTCATAAAGAAATATTCAAGGGCTTGATGCTCTCAGGATGCTCCAGGGCATGTTTATAAATTAAACAGCTTTTTTAAAAGAACCATAACATTTATAAATGTACCAGCAATATTTAAAACACCTATGAGGGAATTTGTAACATGGAAAAATGGGTTTTGTGTGTGTCTGAAAATCTGCCTACAGTAAGCTGAAACTTCTAAATTTTCAGGGTTTTTTTCTTTTCCTAATTCCATATTCCATAAGTATATTTTATAGGAGTACATTAAGACAGTCAAGGTCAAGAGTAAGCTTTGAGTTTTATGGTATTAATAGAACTTGGAATTGAATGGCAAGTAAAAATATGTATGTGTACTGATTAGAATCTTCTTTCTCATCAAGTAAGTTACTGCATATAATAGACACATTAAAAAACTGAGAAATAGATATTTTGATATTTTGTAGCACTGTGCTTGGAGAAAACGTGGAGAAATAGTGAAAAAACTAAAATAAAAGATTCATGGTTACATCATTTTTCCAAGAGCAACAAAACAAAAGTAATCAACTCAGACATCAATCATTATTGTAGTTTTCTCAAGCCAGATAGTTTAGTTTGTATTCACATTTTCCTTGACACTAAGTTAACTGAGTCAAGATTTGAAGGGACTCATGGACATAAATTCAAGTCTCTTTCATGGGAAACTCAACTAAGTAAAGAAAGCAAATATACACTGAATGTTGTCCAGAGGCAAGTAGGTTTATGTCTGTATCTCTTTTTTCATTCATTCATTCATTCATTCATCCATCCATCCATCCATCCATCCATTCCTTGATTCATGCTACTGTGACTTGAGATTGAACAAAGCTACAGAATTTAAATTGATGGCTTATGAAAATAGGCTCATCATGAGGGCTAGTTTATAATCTGCAATAGATTATCTGCCATACTTTTATTATGTTATTATCACTTTATAACATGAAGTATTTAATACTATGTAGGAAGTTTCTATTAACTTCAGTAATCTCTCAAAATCTACATTAATATTACGAAGTATGATTGTGTTATATAAGAATGTGCTGGCATGATCATGAATTCAAAAGGGTAATTGAATTGAGGATCAGTTCCATCTCTTGGTGGTACATCGCCATTATATTAATTCCGTATGTTGTCTAAATGTCATAGTTTACAGAGCACTTTCACATTACCTCATTCAGTCTTCTGCAGACCCCATGGCCTTACTAATACCATTCTTGTTTTACCGATAATGAAACAGATAGTTAGTTGTTGGTGCTTTTTGTAACTGCTCAAATACATAAAGTTCTTTTGATATCAAGCCCTGCCTCATTTTCATTATGTCACTGTTGGGGACTGCCCTGCCTGGTCTCAGGAAGCTGTAACCCCCCATAACTTAGGCTGAGTGAGAGACCTCCAGACCAGGAGCCACTAAGGAGACAAAACTTATTTCCCTGGCATAAACGCTGCCTGTTCTGTGCCTGGCCTTCAATGCTTGATCAGTTAGCCAATGACGGGTAACAATTCTCTAGGAAAGAGAATGAACATAAGACAGGCATGATGATAAGAAGGCCTCTGGGAAGACACTCACAGGGCTGTGGAAATGAAGGGCTGATCGACATCAACCCCTGCCCCCTCGGTTTTGTCAAAGCCTGAGTCTTTGTTCTTAGATGTGAGAAATCCAAGTCTCCTGTCTGCCTCTGTCTCCTGCCCTTCTCAGGCCTGTGGAAATAGCTAAAGGGTGTAGCCCAGACCAGAGACAGCAGACCCCCAGGGTAATCAGGCCTGGGACATAGAATATGCAAGGTCCTGTGAGATCTGTTTGCTGTAGGATGTTATTAACTTGGAATTTGAAGGCACAGACAGGAAACCTTTGGAACCTGTAGTCCTTTCATATGATAAAACTCCAATCTCTACCCAGTATCACAGCGGGAGTTCTGTAAGTCACCTACTCACCTTTGATCCTTTCTGCCAGACTGTGAATCCACAAACTGAGTCTGCTTTCTTAATAAAAACCTACTTGGGTAGAGAAACAGTGCACTCTCCACTAGAGAGAGTGGCCATGCTGTTTCTATTCCCCCACAGGATCTGGTTATCTCTGTATATTTATTTCTCGTGGTTTCGATGAGCATCCACAGCAGGGATGGATACTGCTGGATGGTATCCCCTACATGTCACATTCACTGCTTGGATGTGTACCAATTAGTGGTAGAGAAAAGCATCAGGATTTCCCTGGCCATGTCAACTGACTTCACGCTGACACTGTGTCCTCATTGTACAAAGCAGCTGGGAAATAATGCAAAATTAAGTGGTCCATGTGGGGTCAGTTTTGTCCCTGTTGCCAATGGAATGCAGCAGGGTTTTCTTCTGTTGATCAAGTTGGTTGCCTCTCACTTTCCAGAGTTGTCCTAATGGAAGCTTAATATTTCACTGACTGCATGTCAAGTCCTTTTATACCTGAAAGGACTTCGTGTATAAATGTGGCTTATGCCAACTTGTTACTTAGAAGTCTCATGTCTTTGTCCAGCATCAAGGACCACTTGCACACCCTCAGCGGTTAGATGGATAAGTGTTCCTTTTTGGCTCCGGGACCGTTATCTGGCCATTGGAGGGCAAACAGAGGAATGTTGTTTCTAGTTGTTCTAGTATCCTGCTCCAGCACGAGGCGGGCAATACTGGGTTTCACTTTCCCCGCAACACCACTGGCATAGGTGGTTAGTTGTTTTTTTGTACTGGGGGATATTCTTCCCATCTGAAAAGCTTTGTATAAACAAACATGGGGATTGTGTATTTAAATAAGGAGAATGCTGAGGTAGAAAATTAATATGCATACATTTTAAAATATTTGTATTTATCAAATTTCATTCTGGGATTCTAAATAAATAGTACCTTGAAGCAGTTGCCATGTAAATGTAAAATGTGTTCTTTGGGATTATTTTTATAAGAAGTGGTATCTACTAAGTGGGGTAACATGATCTGAGCAGAGCTGTTCCCAGGGAGAAAATGACTGGGATGTGACCCGGTT
The DNA here is from genome assembly GCA_004024845.1 of Tonatia bakeri. Lineage (NCBI taxonomy): Eukaryota > Metazoa > Chordata > Mammalia > Chiroptera > Phyllostomidae > Tonatia > Tonatia bakeri. The sequence continues at coordinate 42,395 of PVIA01001911.1, forward strand.
CCTGTGCATGTGGGCCTGTGTGCACACACACGTTCATGTGCACACATGCACACCTGCGCATCTGGTGAGGACACACTTATAGACCAAAAGCATCACTTTGTTTTCTGATGAGAGATTTACAAAAACTGTGCTATGAAAATCTGCAGCTTGGGTACTAGACACATTGATTAATCTTGATTGCCTCTCCCATTTTTAGAATTTTGGAGGATTCAACTTTAAAATACTACTTTTTGGTGGATCCGTAGATGCTGTATATCCTGTAGGTAGCAGAGACTCTCTCATCAACTCACTCATTTTACAAATGAGAAGCTAAGAGACTGGTCCAGTGTTAGCCGAGTCCTCATGCTGCTCTTTGTACTGACTTTGCAGAGATCGGCTTAACTTGGTGGCCTGTTCTCACAGGTCAGGACATCACAGTATACTCATCTCTTTTCCTATCTCTATTTTCTTGATATACAATTTACCTTTTAAAAATCCTCTTTGTTATAAGACTGAACCCAAGGACAACCCAGGTCACTTTTTCTTTGCACTCCCGCCTGCCTGGAACTTATATGTGGCAGACCTCAGGGCAGCTTTCACTGTGTGGTCCAGTCCCTGTGTTTGTTGTATCTGCGGGGAGAAGACACCCTTGGCCCCAAGGGCTCTTGCTTTTGGTGCTCTGCAGTATGCATTTTAAAAATATGCATAAAGATGATTATCCGGCACATTTTCTTATTCCTTCAACTTTTTATTTAAAAATAACTTTAAATTTAAAGAAAAGTTGCAATAATAAAAATGGTACAGAAAATGCCCATATGATTGCTGATTTTTTTAAACAAATTACCTCATTTGCTTTATCATATGTCCTGTGTCCAATGGTCTGACAATTTATCTATCTATCTATCTATCTATCTATCTATATATATATTTGAAGAGTAGATATAGATCTACAAATAGAGAAGGGGAGAGAACTTTTTTTCTGAGCCATTTGAAAGTAGGTTGTATACATCATTTTTTAAAATCTTTTAAGAAAACTTCATAACTTTATTTCCTCTTTATGGACACCTGTAGTAAAAGACAAAAGATTTATACAATCTGAAGGGAAACCAGAGTATTATCAGGCACACATTTGATACTAAAGATAAAAATAAGATCATTTTTTGGTCTCCCAACTTTACAAAGCTTTAAATGAACAATAAAAGAACATATGTTATTATCATATCTGCTAAGCTGCAAATTCTTTTTAAAATCTGTCAGGCCATTTTTATGACAGAATATGAACCTGGGGCCTCATCATATTTGATTCTACTGAAACATATTTCTTAGAGGGAAAAAATAGCCTCAGTGTCTACACAAGTCTGTAGTCAGCTATAATGGTTAATGTGCAACCTCCCTTGAAAAATCTGTTTTACAAGCAAAATGTTGACACAATTTTAATTATAGCACTCAAGTGAGTACTGTTATAATTTTTAGTGTCTCTCCACGGTAACGTTTTCCTTGTTCTGGCAGAGAAAAATGCTCTGGTCCTCAGTCCCTGGTTTCTGGTGCTTTTGGATTTTATGGGACTGTTGTCTTTTTAAAAATGTTCTCTTTTTGAACAGAAAATTTTCTTTTGGTCACAAAGAATAGAATGTGACTCTGAGATCTGGTGCATTTACTTATTAATAGGAATTTGCCTCCCACTGGCAGTCACTATTCCGGTTTAACACGTCCCTGTTCGGGCCTTACGTAACTTACCGTAAAGAGACGAGGTTCTCAGCAGCGGCCCACTGGCACTAGGGACGCTGTCCACATTCATCATCGAAGAAATTGTGTGTAATAGTGAAATGGTGTATTGCTAAAGTTTTATGTTTATGCTTATTAGAATTCAAGGCATTGTAAAATAATATATAAAACAGTGTGCTTCGGTGTGGCATATAATAGTCAATGCCTCTTCCCCGGGAGGTCGTATATTAGAAGATGGAGAGTATGCTTGACTGTTTGGAAATTTAAAAATTCTGTCTATGCATTGCCATTCGTTCTATTAAAACATACCACTGCTTGTTGCCCAGCAGCTCTTTAACATGCCTGGCTCTTTGGTGAAGATTCAGGAATGTCAGCTTGTTGTTGGTTTGCTCCTGTGCCCTCCCTTTATCCCGTTCTGGATCTGAGGAACTGTAGAGTTCATGCTGCCTTTTGGGCACTGAGGGGAGACCAGTGTCCTGGTTTGTCTCAATGGCACCACAGGACTGGCGAGGATAAAGACACTTGCGCCTTCATGGAGTGGGCTCCTGCAAAGGGGAGGGCTCGGTGTGCCCCCATGGCAAAGCTGTCTGCAACCCAAGTTTTAAGTAAGAGAGTAATTATAGCTGCCCTGGCCAAGAGGAATAAGGCTGTGGGCCAAAATACCAGTCTTTGTTTTTTCAGCTCTGGCTGTTGAGTTCTGTGAAACGGTATGGCTTTCAGACACTGTTGTAAGGGCTTCATCTTTTGTATAGTGTTGGTTAAAAGGATATGATCGCTCGCCTGATGGGAACTTCTTTGGTTACTGCACTTATATATATGCATACACATACACACACACAGTTGACCCTTGAGCTTTGCAGCAGTTAGGAGTGCTCACTTTTCATGCAGTTAAAACTCCACATATAACTTTTGACTCCCCAAAAACTTACCTACAGTCTTCCCTAAGTATCCATGGGGGCTTGCTTCCAGGTACCCGAGAGGATACCAAACTCTGCAGATGCTCAAGACCCATACATGAAATGGCATAGAGCAATGCATACAGCCAGCCAGCCCTTCACAGCCACGGATTCCCAACCGTGAATCAAAAATACCATTTTCAGTCCCAGGTTGGTTGAATCTGGGGGTGCAAAACCTGGGAATTCTAAGGGCCCATTGCAGATTTATTGAAAAACATCCTCATTTAAGTAAACTTATGCAGTTCAAACCTGTGCTGTTCAAGGGTCGACTGTATTTGCCAAATACAAAGGCAGTCTGTGGAAGAATGTATGGATGTGTGCTCCTGGACTAGGGATGACTTTGTAAGTCATGTATTTCCAAGGAAATCTGTGTGTGTAGGATTCTTATCCCATAACTGCTTTGGGTCAAGTTGGTTAGTACACAAGCGTGTAGACCTATAAAAGCAGTGTTAGACTTCAAAACAATTTTTTGAAGTATCAGGAATTGTAGATTTTAAAGCAATAGCTTCTATCTGGGTGTATTCAAGTATGAACAGTAAAGGAAGTTATTTGGATCACAACTTGAGGACGTGCAATGTTAGGGAACAGTTGTTCATGTAATTGATATATTTCTGAATTATCTATACATATATGTTACATATTTAATTGAATTAGAGTAAAATTTACAGAATTTAGGATGATGTATTCTTATATTTATGAATTTATATATATCACATATTCTATAGAACAGCCGTCAATGGGAATACACTGAGAAAACTAAAAGGAAAGGACTGTATTTTTAAGCTAGGTTTCGTTAACAATGATTGACCTAAAATTGAAATATGAGGTTTGTCATAAAATATCCAGCTGTGTAATATGAAAAATAGAGACATCTACTGAAGAAGCGACAAGTACATAGGACAATGACACCTCAGTCCCCTTCAAAGTAGGCACCTGGGCTCCTCACCCAGTTCTCCCAATCACCATCAGCTGCTCCGTCTTATTTTCCTGAATCTCATCAACAGTCTGAAATCTCTTCCCTCTCAAAGGTGATTTTACTTTTGAGAAAAGCCAGAAGTTGCAGGGCGCTAAACCTGGGCTATAGAGGGGCTGAGTCACCTGGGTGATTTGATGTTTTGCCAAAAAACTCTGCAGAAGATATGATGCATGAACGGGCATGTTGTCATTATAAAGCTGCCAATCACCAGTTGCCCATAGCTGCGGCCTTCCGAATCATCCAGATAGTTTCCATGGAGGAATGTTCAAGCTTAATGCAAAATCTGATGCAGATGCATTGCTCTACTTGCTCAGTCATTTTGAATGTGTCCACACAGCACACATGCTCACTCAATGGCGTCTACCACCCCCACTGACTAGTACAGTGAAGTCGTCATTGTTCCTGCCTGCACATTCCAGTCCACTCTCCTTGGCTGACAGGTTACATTGATGTCATGCAAACTGTTCTCATTAGATTAACAATGACTGGAATTTTTCTGGAAAGACCTCATATAAATTCCCATAAAATGTGAAACAGTATTCTAAGACACACTGGAAACCCTTTCCTATACATACTTCTTCTTTAATTGGTACCATTAAATACCTGCCTTTTATGTAGAAGTAATCTATAAATGAAACTCATTAAAAATATCACCATCCTTTTTTTAAAAACATACTTTATTTTTTTAATTTGAAGACTACAGAAGTTATGTTTGCACTTGGGTGCATTTTCCTGGATTTTACCTTAAAGTGATTATTGATGGAAAAATAATAATGATGCCGTACTATAGAAAAACACATTGTATAATTTAAACACAGGGGTTCTAGTTCCAACCTGTCTACCCATTTGCTGCACGACGTGGGGTAAGTCAGATAACTTACCAGGATTTGATTTCCGTTTGTGAAATTGAGAAGCTTGAACTAAATGTACTCTAAAGTTTCTTCTTGCCCTAGTACTTTATTATTTATTTAAGGGCTTTAAAAGACTACAGTGTTCATTGTGTTGCCAAGAACCTCAAGCAGAGGTGGCCAGCACCTATCATTTGAGGGAGTAAAACAAGAGTCTTTTATAACTAAGTCCAGTACACTACATGTGGGGTTTTGAGAGCGTCTAAGGGCTTTATATAGGGAAGCTGCAAAGATGGGGTAACAAAATAGGGAAATGAAGGCTGTTATAGATAAATTGATAAAATATATAAGAATTGATTTTGTTTGTTCCAAAGAAATATGAGGAATACCCTAAAAATATTTGTAAAGAATTTTCCATTTATTCAACCAGTATTTATAGCCTACTATGTGCCAGCTGCCTTTCTTATCAAGGATACGAGAATGAGATGATGCTGGAATAAGCTGCAGCAAATGCTTCTTTCAGGAAGCAACGGTTTTCCATGAGGGTGAGATGAACCAGACCAGGTCTGGCAGAGTGCTTGGGAGATGTCCTGTAGTCCTTGGAGATGACAGTGCCCTGCGTTTCAGATGATTTCGGAAACATTCTGCCTAATAGCCATGTTTCCTAAGTACTCTTTGCTGTGTCCTTCTTGGTTTCTTTTCCACTCTAGCTGGCTTCGTCACCAAAATCTGGGAGATGAGACTCTCACTGCATGCTTCATTTCCCTCCCAGTCAATACATGCTAGGGTTCAGGCTGATGAGGGCGTCAGCACGCCAGAGTAAGTGAGATAAAATAGGATTTGAGCCTTCCCTGAGCCACGGTATCTCAGTGTAGTGTCATTAAAAGCTACTGGTTCCCAAAATAACCACTTTTAAACATAAGCATCAAAGCATTGCACACTACAAAGCTAACCGTGATCTTTGGGTTCTATGATGCCCCAATGATGAATCAGCCTTCCGCTTGTGGTAGTCCCTCTACCCCTTAAATGGGCTCCCGGACTCCCTCCACCATTTTGCCTGTAATTCAGCATGGCAGCGAATAGTGCTACGGTGCAGATTACAATGGAGAGGTGATTTTGAGGTGGCCCATTGTTTTAGTTCTTTTGCCAGTTCTTTCATTATTTAGATAGTTAAGAGTGGTCCATAGTTTCAGTGTTTATTTTCCTCTTTTAATACTTTCATGGCAGTGGAAACAGTACAATAACACTATTACATGTATTTGTCTATTACTGCAAAAGCAAAACTGCACAGTGTCTATATGATTTACTGTATGCTATCACAATCAGCTGTGGATTTATAGACCTTTTAGAACTAAGGTTTCAAAATATGCTCTCTTACCTGTAGTAAGATCTTACCCATATCTACCCATATGGGTAGATATGCTGTATGCTTACTATACAGAAAATATGCTGTTTCACCATAATATCAAGCTACAAGTATCCTAAATCTTTACTAAAGCATCCTACTTAGATTCCATTTGATTTAAACCTTCTTAAATTTGAAACAACAACTTACTCTAATAAAGTTTTCTGAATGGGAGTGAAATTGTGTAAACCCTCCTGTTCAGTGTGACCCAAGGCCCAGCACCATACACCTCACCCCGGAGGCAGTTAGAAATGCAGACTTCCAACCCTCCCCCCACACCTCTTTAGTCAGAATCTGCATTTTGACCAGAAAACCCAGGTAATTTGTGTGCAATTTAGGTTGAGAAGCACTGGATTTAAATTTACAATTAATGCTATGTCCAGGTGAAATTGGTTGGAAATTGGTGGCAGAATAAGTAATTCATTGTAATTATATTTACCTTTGATATGGAGAAAAGAAAAACCAATGTGGAAATGACTTCTGTTGTCTGAAAACATTTATAAGTGATAAAGTATGAAAATTTATATGAAATCTGTGAGAACTTAAAAATATTGGCAAGAAATAAGATAAAAAGCCATCCCAGAAAATGCAGACTAAACGTGTGTGTGTATAAAGTATGCTGTCCTACACAGTATCTGAGGCGCATGGAAAGCACCCTGACATCTGTGTACGTGTGATGTAGGGGTGACGGTGGACAGAAAGCCAGGGTTTGGTCAGTATACAGCACAGTGGTCACTTTCCCACCGCCAATGATTTGTTAGAGATTTGCATAAAGGCAGAGAGCCTAGCTGTGGCTGGCGCACTTCTCACACAGCATGTGACACTGTTTGCTAGGAAGATAAAGGTAAACCGGAGCGTGTTAAGAGATGGGCTAGAAGATTGATTGTGGTATAGGGAGAACTGATTGATGAGGAACGAGAAAAATAATTAGATGGGCAGCACTATGCTGTAAAAAGAGACTATGGAGACATGGTATTTGTCTAGTGTTTCTCCAATGCTGTTTCCTGGAGTACCCACATGAAAGATGCAGAATCATTAGGATGTAAGAAATTTGTTATAAAGCAAAGCATATCAGCTGGAATTAGTCTGTTAAATTAGGAGCACTATTAAAGATTAATTTTAGAAACTTTTACCTGGTACATGTGAAATTACCTTGAGTGGGATGACTTTATCCCCAGCAACTTTTGAAAGCTCGGTGAGCAAAGAATGTGAAATCATTTATGAAGTTGTTGAATTTCTTCCCAGGGAAATGATTGGAACCCCATCCCTTGAAACTTCTAAAATTGTGGTGGAGAAAAACCAGGTGTTTCCTGTGGGAACTCCTCACATGTGGCAGAGAGCTGGGGGTTGATGAGTGATGTTTTTCTTCTGCAGTCTCTTTGATTATTGCTGATGTTACCATAGCCAGATATTTTTCATGAGGTTTCTACCTTACTTAAATTAAAAGTTCCAGTTTCTAGACAAACAGCTAGAGAGCATCACTCATTTGCCCTCCATGTCTGTCCCGTTGTCACTGGCAGGCTACCTGCATCCAGGGACACTCTTCTGTCACTTCTCCAAACCGTGTAATTCATTAAAAGATGCAATTCAGTGAGTATTGGAAGTGAATTCACTTCCTACATTTTCTTCATTCAGAAAGCTAAAATGATAAGCCCAAAATATATGTTGCCTTTTGGGACCGTTTGTCAAATGGATACAGAAACTCTGAAGGTCTGAAATCATCTAGTGCTTCAGAGTTTAGTGATTCTTTCTTTTCACCAGGACAGAAAGCAAGTAAAATCAAATCAAATTAAGTTATTTGGCATTCCAATTCATTACTTCACTTTTTCATGCCGTTCCTTCAAATCCACATTTATCTTGTCTAGGAGATTAAGTTTAATATAGGTGCTGCTAAGAATAGTTCATACCAAATATGTCAACTGGAAATATTTACTGGATATACTTCTTTATGCTAGTGTGGGCAAGTTTGTCAAACTTAAATACTAAGTCACATTAATTAAGTTACTTCAGGTGCTCCATAACATGAATGAGTTTTTTGATGATATTTTTTAAACCATTGTTCAGTTTTATTATTATTTACTTAAAGCACCTACTTTTGTTTAAGAAATTCTCTTTATCTGTAGCCAAAATTTCTTATTCCTTTTCTTCCTGAAGGAGATCTACACATAAACAAAAAGATTAGGATTACAGCATGCTATTCTGTTCATAATACAGAGGTCATCTCTTTTGTATCCTGTTTTCTGTGAGACAGCCTCTAACAAACTGCCAGTATCTTATATGGGCACATGACAACTGTCTTGAAGATGAAAACTAATTGAGGGGAAATTAGATTAATAGATTGCAGTCTTTCTTTTTCTTCTTTTGCTTCCTGACTGATGTACTTACCAAAGGGGCAAGGGGGGAAAGTCCTTTTCCTTTCTAAATCATTCCATTAGTGTCATTGATTTTCCCTGCAGCACACCCTGTGGGCTCGGATGATCACATGTTTCCGTACATTGCTTGTATCGATGCAGCACCTTGATTCGAGGGCTGTGATGACCCCGCTCAGCGTTGATGTTTCCTGGGGCAGGGTGTGCCGGGCCTCCTCTGCATGGAACCGGAGGGGACAAACAGGCTGTTTCACAACAGTATTTTTACTCTTTGAAAAGTGACTTTTGTTCACTCCTTAAGTGAACAAAAGGTATGAACTCCTTAAGTCATACCTTAAGGTTCCCAATATTGTAGCTTAACATTGTTTCTAATGCCTACAACAATGTCTTGACTTCCTTTATGTTTTTTGAAAATTTTTTTGCTGATGAAGGAAAAAAACATCCTCAACAGGTATCCAAATATGACTTGTGAGAAAAAATGCATTATTAAGTGTCTGAAAGAATATGCAGTGACCTGCCTACATGCCGTTGCTCAGGCTCCCCTCCTTCCCCTTGCATTGTCCTCTCATCTCGCCTCCCTCTGTTTCAGCTAGCCGTGAGGTGGCTGGAACACAACTGCCATTACCAGCACATGGATGAGCTTCTGCAGTACATCCGCTTCGGCCTGATGGATGTGGATACTCTCCATACAGTTGCCCTGTCCCACCCTCTGGTCCAGGCAAGCGAGGCAGCAACAGCTCTTGTGAACGAGGCCCTGGAATACCACCAGAGCATCTACGCACAGCCCGTGTGGCAGACTCGCAGGACCAAACCCAGGTTCCAGTCAGACACGCTCTACATCATCGGTGGGAAGAAGCGGGAGGTCTGTAAAGTGAAGGAACTCCGGTACTTCAATCCCGTGGATCAGGAGAATGCTCTCATCGCTGCCATTGCCAACTGGAGCGAGCTGGCCCCCATGCCCGTGGGAAGGAGCCACCACTGTGTGGCGGTCATGGGGGACTTCCTGTTTGTGGCAGGAGGGGAAGTGGAGCATGCCAGTGGCCGGACGTGTGCTGTGAGGACTGCCTGTCGCTATGACCCCCGCAGTAATTCCTGGGCAGAGATAGCACCCATGAAAAACTGCCGGGAGCACTTTGTGCTGGGCGCCATGGATGAGTACCTCTATGCGGTTGGGGGCAGAAATGAACTGCGCCAGGTTCTGCCAACGGTTGAGCGGTATTGCCCCAAGAAGAACAAATGGGCTTTTGTCCAGTCCTTTGATCGGTCCCTGTCATGTCACGCTGGCTCTGTGGCGGATGGTCTGCTTTGGATATCAGGTAGAAAATGCCTTGTGTGGGATTTATCAAACCACACCTTCATTTTAAGTTTGTGGGGCAAGTTTAAAGATCAAGCTTTGCTAGTGTGGCCATGTGTGACTGAGTGAATGGGCCGAGGCCGCCATTTTAGCCGGTTAACATTAAGTTCTTGAGCACCTACTCTACACAGAGCTATGTGCTGGGAGTAATTGACCTTCCTGTGACTTCCTGAGTGATTTGTGGGGTAAAAATTCAAGATGGAAATTAATGGCCCATCACTCCTCTTTTCTGACCAAACCTGTTGTTTAGATTGTTGGCTTTTGATATTCATGACTGTACTGCACACTGATGGTTCATCAAGGTTCTTTGCTTTTAGCTTTACCCTGGGCTGCCTGACTAGAAGTCTTCATTAGAGTCAGGGCAGGTGAAATGACAGACCGGTGAATGCACTGTAATAGGTAGAGCAGTGGGTATCTATCCAGGTAAGAGGATGGCTCTGCACTGATGGAAGTGATTGAAACTATTGACTAAAATAACATTTAGTATATCTGTGTAGTCACTACTCATGCCATCCTAATCCCTCATTCCTATTTAGTCTTCCATTCTTACTGATCATTTAAGGGCATTATCATTTTACTTTCCTTTTTCTTTTCCTTCATTGTTTTGGGGAAAAAAGCCTTTTGATTGCAGAAAAAGTAGAGAGACTAGTATAGTGAACTCCATGTTCCCATCACCCCAGCCTCAGCAGTCGCTCCCTCGCTGCTGGTCTGGTTCCACCCAGACCCACACACTTCTCCACGCTCTTCATGGCTGCCCTTTCACTTGTCCAGAGGAGTCTGTGAGGCATATGTATTAACATCACGTTAGCAACCTGTGCTTCCAGTTCTATGACTGAAAAGACCTAAAATGCTTGTCTTTAAGAAGGTTTGCCTATTAGGGAAGAAAGTTGCATCTTCTCTTAGTTGGAGGATAATCATTCTGTGACTCAAATAAAACTTGTTGAATTTCCCTATCAAGGACAGAGAGTAAAATCAGATAATACTGTAAGCCCTCAATTAACGTCATCAATATTTTCAGTGACTTTAAGTGAAATGATGTATAAGGAAAGCAGTTTTACCACAGGCTGATTGGTATGCACATCTCATTAACATTCTACCAAAATGAGAGTGAACAAAATGGCATTATTTGAGGACCTGCTGTACTAAGAAACTCGGAGCCGCCTGTGCCTGGGAGAAACAGTCATTAGTAGGGACACCTGTGAAGGCTTCGCAGCTTCCTGCAACCTCTTCCCCAGTTGTTTCCCTTCGGCTCTAATAGCATTCTCCCTTGCTTTTACACCAAACTTGCTTGGGCTCTGCTCATTCCACCCTTCGGCTGTCCTCAGTAACCAAGGAGAAAGCCACAGTCTTGCTTTTTCTGGGTAGTGCCTCCATTACTGGCAATTTATTGATTTTCACTGAGAACCAAGCTCATGTCAGGGCTTACGTGTCTGGATGACTGAGGGCGAGGCTGAGGTCAAGACTAAGGAAGAGGACCCAGCAATCCCTGGTCCTGCGCACCAAAGACAGCATTCAGTGTAAGTGTGCATGTTAGTGTATGTAGGCACGTCTAAATAAAAGCTTCTTCGGGTGACTTCTCCCCTTCTCTGTAATTGTCTTCTATCTCAATAGTTAAGTAAATAATCATCAGGACTGTATCTCTTTAGTTTTGCTGAAGAAACTTCAGACTTGACTGTAAATAAGTGTTTGCTAACAGAAGAAACAGATCTCTACTTGGATAACAAAACAATGACGGATTGATGGACTCAGTGTAATTCGTATTTTCCTCCCATTTATATTCCTTCCATTGACTCATTTAGTTTCCGTGTGTTGCTAATGTACTGCATTCTTACATTACCAACATTTTCTAAATTCTGTATGAAATTTTCATAAATATTTCTTATTCTTTGGCTATAAAACTAGCTTTTAAAAAGGTACTGGAGTTCCCTTTATATAGTCTTAAAGATATGGCTACTTAATACCTTCTTTAGTGAGGCCTTGAGAAAGCACAGAAGCTTAACTTAAACTGGCTGGATCTATCAAGCTGACTTCTCTTTCAATATGGCCTCTATGTTTCCTTTTCCATTTTATTAGACATATCAACTTATTACAGATCTTATTGCTATATCGCTGTTTTCTCCCTACCGTGAAAGGAAATACATTTTCTTTGTTCTTCTTTTGCACTAATGTATGCCGCATGTGTTAACCATACTTAATGAAAACAATCACAATTTCCTCAGGTTTGTTTCTCCCTACTGTGTACTTGAGATGAAAAACTCACTTCCCTGCGTACAGTACAATACCTTTAATTGCAGAGAGGAGGAAATCACCAGTGACATTTCTAATACCTTCAGTCGTCTGCCTCTTTCCTTAAGCCCAGCTTATAATAAATCAATTGTGAATCTATCCATGGATAGGGAGGGGTGACTAGATTTGCTAATAGCCCGTTAAAAAAAAAAGACAGGTATATTTCACCCTGACTATCACTGATTTTGAAGTGTTACTCTGATTTATTTGAACAGATGAAACTGTTTGAGGCTATTCCTTATCCTTTGCCAAATAATCAAGTATTTATAATTTAATTGATGGGGGATTGGGTCATTGGTATTCTTCTGGTATTTTGCAAGCTTTGCCTGAAGTAGAGGTGGTAAGGATTTTAGAATGTGGATTTTAGACCTTATTTTTTTGTGCCGCATAACACAGAATGAATGTTTCTTTAGAGACTCATAATTTCCAGGGTGCTCAATCTCTCTACAACCCTCCTTCCCTTTCTCTGTCCATTTGGGGGTCAGGATGCCTTGAAAACTTTCACATGGTTTTTAAAATGAGACGAGCAGAGATGAATTCAGAAAAGCCGGCTGTATGGGTATGCCCACTAGCATTCGATTTAGGATGTTAGTGATTGCCACATTCTTCAGGCTCCTGTGGTATTTGACATTGTGACCCAATTCACAAATGATCCACATCATTTCTATTTGAAATTCACAATCATGAGATAAAAGAAGCATTAAATATCCTCCAGTTGTGCTTTAAGAGGTATGCTGTCCCCTTTAAGGTATTGTCAAGTATGACAAAGATCCTTTTTCTGTGTGTGACAATTAATCCTGAGTTCATCTTGCAGAACAACTTACCTTTTCACTTTTGTCAAAAAAACCCAGCAGGATAATGGGAAGCTAATCACAAAATTAGTGCTTTAAATCTATAAAAATAAGACAAATGTCACTGCATTTACCCAAAAGCAGAATTTAGTGCTTTAGTGCTTTCTTGATGCTTTGGTGAATGCTGCATTCTTATTAAGTCTAGTGCTGGTTCATACATAAATGAGACCAATTCAGCAAACACCCTTCCTGCCCTCTAGGAGCTGACAATCAAAGATTTTTGCAGCTATTTCATTAATGAAGCAACATTTGTTAAAGCTTCTTTAACTCCCTGGAAGATATGTTTATTTTTATCTTGATTAAATTTAGACGAAGTTTGCATTGCCCTGTTTTAAGTAACTTTAATTTATTCAAACCTACTAAAGGGACTCTGGCTTCTTTACTATTCATTAACATTAGGACAATGTAAAATTTTGTTAGTATGTTTAAATGCCATAGCTTGAGTTTTATCTGTGCTAACCCTGAACTAACATCTTAAAAATGATACGCAAACCATTGGTAATCGACATGGGAAAGAGCAGAGGATGGATTGTGCTCACAGGCCACAGTCACGTTCTCATGGAACTTGCTCCACTTCTTACCAACCAGGAGATGCTGAATGAGGTCCCTGAGTTCAGTAAGTCTTGTCCCAGACGAGTGCTAGAGGGTCGAAGCAGAGTAAGACATAGGTCTTATGCTGGGGTTCTTGGTATAGTAGAGGGAACAGACTCTTAAACAGATGATTATAGTATAACATATGCTCTTTGTGATAGCGGACATCTTTCTTAGGTACAGAAATAGTGCAAAGCAGGGAGCAATTAGTGCAAAGGACATAAGAGACTTCAAAAAAGTATGTAGCACCTTTATCATAACTTGGCCTCTGGTCCATTGGATACTTCCTGCTTACCCGTCAACCCTCCCATCCTTGTGCTTGGGATTCAGGGTCCAATCATTTCAATAACTCTCTTGCCCTCTGGCAAGCACACAATGTGGGATAAACCCAGGGGTCCCCTTGTCTGTGTCTGTGCCTGGGCAGCTGAGCCCTGGGGGAGGAGGCCAGTTGACCGGAGGGCTGGTAGGGCTACACACTCAGCTCCCCAAGACCTCTCTATCCCCGACCACCAGTGTCCTCACTTTCCTCAAAACCCCTGCCTCTCAGACTCAGAGAGAGAGGACCTTGCCTGCTGTTTCTCAGTGCAAAGGCAAGTGAGGAGGTTCTCACAGCAAATCCAGTGAGATACAGTGAGGTGTGGAGAGTGTGAGGAGACAGATAGGCTAGAGATGGTCCGGCAAGGGGCGAGGACAGAAGGTTGGGAAAGCCTGGAGAGGAGGATGCGGAGGAGGGGCACTGAGGAAGGAGCCTGAGAATGTGGGATGGGCAGGGCCAGAGGAAGAGTGTTGCAGAAACAAAGCCACAGCTGAAGGGCATGGCGAGAGGTGCCCAATACTACAGGTAAACCGAAGTGTAACAGGGGCGTCCGACCTGCAGCCCGAGGGCCGCATGTGGTCCAGGATGGCTGTGAATGCAGCCCAATACAAAATCCTAAATTTACTTAAAACATTGAGGTGTTTTTGTGTGTGTGTGTGATTACATGTATCACTGTATTTAATGTGTGGCCCAAGACAGCTCTTTTTCCTCCAGTGTGGCCCAGAGATGCCGAAAGGTTGGGCACCCGTGGAATATTTCCTCTGCATTTTTCCAATCAGAAACTATTACTTGGAAATTTCGGCGGAAGCTGTTTCAGGGAGTGGAAGCAGGTGGAAGCCGGAATGCAGTGACGGAAGGTGGGAATGGAAGGAGAGGAGGTGAAAACTGCAGGTGTGGGCTGTGTTTGCAAGAGGCTGGGATATCTCCTCCACCTCACTGTCTGGGTTTGAGCTTAGCAGAAAGCTTTCCGATCATCAGGCTCCTGCCTACAGGGAGAGGCTGTGCTGTGTGTAGGTGCACCCATACTTCAGTCCGTGTGACAGCACATTTTTCATTATAAATTAATAAATAGCATTTTGGCTTTAGGGGGGGAAAAAGAGTGTAGGAAGTAAAGAAGGAAGTTTGCGAAAAGAGAGAATAGCCAGAAGAGGAAATCCAGGGTCAAAGGAGGGAAATTTTTTCCCTAGTTTTTGTTTTAAAGATTTTATTTATTTATTTTTAGAGAAGGGAAGGAAGGGAGAAAGAAAGAGAGGGAGAGAAGCATTAATGTGTGGTTGCTTCTCAAGCACCCCCTGCTGTGGACCCGACTGCAACCCAGGGATGTGCCCTGACTGGGAGTCAAACCAGCAATCCTTTGGTTCACAGGCCAGCGCTCAACCCACTGAGCAACACCAGCCAGAGCAGGGGGTAACTTTTTTTTAAAGGGTGTGACTGCATTAAGGACATGTACAGATAAGGGAAAGGAGAGAGTGAAATGGAAGATGAAAGGAGTAGGGGCATCCTTGGTTAGTAAATGCTAAGAGCATGTCCCAGGTACTGGGAATGGTGATTAGTCCCAGGGATACAATATTGACAGTCATGAACAGGCAGAAGGGAGTTGGGGGGTATTCAGTCTGGGACAGGAGGAGAGACCCCTCAAGCTCCAAGCCTGGAGGGCAGGAGACCTTGCTGGATGTGGGTAATCTCACAGATGAGGGGCGGAGCCTGAGGAGGCGTCTTCTCCCCAGCCAAGTGAGAAACAGGTTGCCTGTCAAGGTCAAGGTTGTGCAATATCAGGACAGGGTCGATTGCCTGAAGGGAGTGGCCTTGGAAGAAGCCTCTGAGAGAAAACAGGGAGAATTGATATGTGAAAAAGAGATGAAGTGTCAGAGCCCATACTCAAGGTTGGAAACCACCAAAGTGTGGCAATTGAGTTTGCAAATCTCTGTCCTGTACTTTTGGTCGTGCTGAGCTAGGAACTGGAGAAGGCAGAGCCTTGGATTCAATCGTGATGGAAGGCCTTTAGACTGAGAAAACCACAGAGGATACCACTGGAAGGAGTTCAGCATGCTGGGATCCCAGTGAGGTGAATGTCAAGGGCTTCAGGTTTGCTTGAAGAAGAGCCAGGTGTGCTGAGGGCGTGAGCACAGGAGCCTGTTTGCTGCCGCTGGAGGCAGCACCCACGTGATGAAGCCACTCGGCTGGCAGCGGTTTGGAGCTTGATCTCTTGGTGTGACCACTTAAAAGTTCCCCGTGAACTGGAATGTCCACTAAGATGAAAATCTTTGGTGCTTTATTGTAGCTGCCAGCTGCCCTAGCACGTTACTTTTTCTCCTCGTTTTTCACTTCTGCCCCAACCTGTACCACTCCCCGCCTGAAAGAGATGAAAACAAAACACTGCAATATACCGATAATCATCATAGGATTGTATACTTGGAACCGATACAACTGTATTAACCGATGTCACCCCAATACATTTAATTAAAAATAGATAAAAATTTAAAGAAGATAAAACAAAACCACTACAGCACTGAATTGAAATGGAAGCCACGCAATCTGATCACGTACATTTTCCAAAATAATTTACAAAGCTCTCATCCTAACTGGCTTCCTTTTATTCTGTAGAAATAGCACTTTGTTTACCCTCAAATTTTTGCTCAGGGAATGAGGCTTAAAGAAATTAAATGATATTGCCAGTTCACGCAGCTAGTATTTGACAAAGTTGGAATTTGATCTCTGTGTCTCTGGCTTTTGAAACCATGCTTTTCCCATGAAACCACACAAACCAGCTGTTTATCACTCTGATGGACGTCTCAGAAACAGCCCGTGTGTTAAGAGGAACCTCCAAGTGACACGGTGGAAAGTAAACGATGCACAACAGAACAGTCACACCTGGTGGTTGGTTCAGAATCAACAATCATTTGATTATCTTTTATTGTTCAACTGACCATCTTCCTCAGGTCACATTGCTGAGTCACATAATGCCTTATTCTGTGTGGTTCTGTAATTCAGTTTCTAAAACAGAAATGTCAATATAAACTTAAAAAGAAATTTAGTGATAGTATGGAGCTACTCTGACACACTGGTTTAGATTAGAACATTGTTTTCTACAAGGATTACATACTATCACATAGTAGTCCAGTGGCCTCTGAAATTATTAGTGTAGGTGGTTAAAAGAAAAAAAAAGGCTACCCCGTTGCCTCCAGAGTTCCTGTCATGGAAAGAGCAGCCTTTGTTCGGATGATCCATTTGTGTCTGTCTAGATGAATCTAGAGAAAGAAGGTAGAATAGAGTGAGCTAAATTCCTCTACGTAAGAGTATTATAAAGAAGCCATTTTCTCTGTTCCAGAGAGAAGGCTAAAGCCACATCACAGAAATGGGGAATGGCTGAAGAACTCGGTTAGTGGCAGGAGGGAGATAACAGAGCCAACACTCTGCAGCGCAGCCAGGATGGCAGAGACCAGCAGAGGGGCCCGGAGAGCGGCCGGGGCACGCGCAAGGCTTTGGAGGCAGGACTTCAGCTTTCCACGGATGAGGAGTGGGAGAGGGGATCTTATGGCGGTTTTGAAGGAGAGCTGGCATCTGCATTGTGGTAGATTTTACCTGTATTTGTCATTTCACTTTTTTAAAATAGCACAGTGGGCACACTTGACATATTTTGGGTCACCTCAGGTGACATAAATACAATTTATGTTTTCAAGTGTATCTGCCTTTCCTTTATAGATGTTTTGTAAATTTGAGACTTTGCACATTTTGAGTATTTTAAGTAGCCATCCATTTGTAACAGAAATAATATAGGTACTAGTTTTAATTTAATGCATGAATTAAGTATACTTTTATTGAAGATGCTAATTTAGTAGAAAGATTCTTGGCTTTCATTGTTTATATAGCTTTATAGATACTCCAAAGATATGGACAGTCTAATATGTTAAAATAGATAATAAATAGCTTATTTTTGTATTTATTGCAGATATGGTGTTCCTTCTGTCAAGGATTAATGAGTTTGTCTATAAAATGTGACTAATATTACCTCTCACCTAATGCCAGGCCATTCTTTTGATACTTAGATTGTAAGTGTGAAGTTTTAGTCTTTTGAGAACTGGAGCAAGTTTATAGAGGAGATGCTTACGCTATTAAAGAAGGAAAAAACCTTGACATCCTAATTAGCCGGTCAGTGACTCTGGTTACTAGAAAAAACAAAGTTATAAGAAATCTATTTCAGACTACAGAATTCATTCATTATTAACTCAGTATTCCACACTTATTTTTTCAACATTCCATACATATTCATTTCTACCTTTTATGGAAATGGTAAGAAATTCCCATAAACAAACGAGTACAGTGTCATAGTGAACTTCCCTTTGTAGATTGCCTGTATACCATGCACTATGTAGTTCATCAGAAATCAGTGAGAGGGACTTCATCATCTCCATGTTGATTGTAAGGACCCTAAGTTTGGCTGTGTTATATGATTCCCCCAAGGACAGAGTCATAAAGGAGCTTGCTGCTGCCACAGCCTGTCCAGAAACTCCCCCTCACCCCCAAACCCCGCCCCCACTCGTGTGAAGCTGCGCACTGCAGGTCTCCAGGGCTCTTGCAGAGACCTCATGATTTCTTCCCCAACCCTGAACTGGCCGCCAGAGTTCCAGCCTGGAGCACCTCCCCTAAGAGCATGGGCACATTCAGGTCTTCGCACCTTGCTCACCCTGGCAAGGGTACTAGTGCCTCACTAATGTAGGACTTCATCAACAGAGGTATTTTCCGTCCTTGAGAAAAAATTAGCGGGGCTCCCAGGCTTTCCCTACCCTGATCAACATATACTGAGAGATGTTTTTGCTGTGCATGCTGTTTTATAGGCACCATCAGCATTGACCAGTTGCTCTTGAACAGAGTGAGTTTTGGGAGTCTGTGAATTCTCAGTGCTGGAGACAAAGATCACTTGTTTGGCAGTCACCTGTCATCCTCTCTCCTGTATGCATTCATCCATTTGTCACAACATTTGTGGGGAGTTGAACAGGGAAGCTTAAGAAAAATGCTTTACTCTTGTCTTGATGATAGAAAGCATTGCTCACTGCTGGTAGCATGGTGGTAACTTTTCATTCCTTCTGGCAGTTTTTAAAGACTTATTTGACTTTGGGGGAACTGGCAATATGTCTTTAAGTCACAGTGCAGAAGTATAAGACAGGGTTGTCCATTTTCAATTTTGGCTGAAAATCTTAACTTTGTGATACTTCAAAGTTAGGGAAAACTTGGCTTTCAAAATGGATGCTGATACAAAATGGCATATTTAATGACAGATGTATCTATAGAAAGCTGTTAAGATGCAGATTATCTCCCCCCCGGGATGGGGGAGGGAGATCAAAACTGCCAATCTATAAAATATACTCGATGGCATGGAATCTATCTTTGCAAGTCTTTGATTGCAAGGGACAGGGTAGCAGCATGTGGCATCATAACCCAGAGCAGACAAATCAGCTTGATGACTTTCAAAGCCAGGAATACTGCTGCAGGCAAGGGTACTCCAGTCTAGGAGAAATTAAAACATATAGAGACTGTTATTAATTCCATATCTATTTTTGTATAGTCAAATCTGTATGCAAATCCTGAGCATCTCATTTCAGCAGATTGGTCTGAAAGCGAGGAGTGCTATGTGAAGGGAATGTAATGCTGACGCTCGGCGAGTGAGTAACGCTGCTGAGGAAATGCGGACTGCAAAGTTGGGTGCTTTTTTAAAAACTTATTTTTGTGCTGAGAAGAAATTGTTTTTATTTACATGCTCATTTGTAAATTATTTCAAAGGGGAAATGCAATAAAACCAATTTTTAAGGTTTTCCCTTGCAGTCCGGACTTGGCAAAAGTTATAGCACTAGGTTTTTTAGGCACCTCCTGTGGTTTAACATTCTAGAAGTAATCAACCGAATAACTAAGTAGGACTTCTATTTTTACTCTCAACTGGTAAAACAGTATCTCACTTCTAAACATTGTCATGTGAATGAAAATTTGTATGTAAGGATAAGGAATCTAATTACTGAGTGCAGATTAAAAAAACTATATTATAATGCAGCTGATGCATCTGTGGAAGGCAGTAAATAATAATTCTGAAGAGCGTAAAGATAAACTGTGTGCCCTGCTTGGGAGAGAGGATGTAATAGCTACATTCTAATCCATTGGTTGTGCATTTAATCTATAATGGGCAGAGTCTGATACATATAGTAGTGTAAATATTTTCAAATAGTGTCATAAACAGATAGTTTACTGCAGTAGATATTAATTCTGTCCCATATTTCTAAAACAAGTAGATAAACCATCAGAGTTTTGAAATAGTGGGTGGGAGCTTTAGCCTCTGTTCCCTCTCATTTGGAGAAATGATTACAGGTGAGCTGGACATTAATCTGGCGGTTATGGCCCAGATCAGAACTTGGCAATCATTTTAACACTGAAGACTTGTGAGGTCTCAATAGGTTTGATTATTCTTGTGTAGAAAGAATTATTGGACATTCAGTTTTTAATCAGATAAGAAAAGGAAGGTTGGGAGGAAAAAGCAAACATACCTCTGTATTTATTTTGAAATACATTTTGACTCTATGTAGCCATTTCAGCTTCAGCTTTCTTAAATGTTTTAATTTTTTTCAGTTTATTGGCTTTTTTAGAGAGAGAGAGAGAGAGAGAGAGAGAAGGGGGAGGGGAAGAGGGCAGGGAGGGAGAGAGAGAGTGAGAGAGACAGACTGAGACTGAGAAGTGTGTTGTTCCACACATTTATGCATGCATTGATTGATTCTTCTGTGTGCCCTGGGCAGGAATTGAACCCACAACCTGGCAAATCAAGATGACATTCTAACCAACTGAGCTACCTGACCAGGGCCTCATTTTTAAAATGGGACAGTCCATGAGAAATGTGGAAAAGACCTTGTTTTTGAGGGCAGGAAGCTCATTTCTCTGTTATTTGGATTTCCTCCATAGAAAAAGCTCTTCATTGAGCTTAAAAAGTGGTTGCTATCTTCAGAGAGAATTTTTTTTTAAGATTTTATTTATTTATTTTTAGAGAGGGAAGGGAGGGGGGGAGAGAGAGAGAGAGAGAAACATCAGTGTACGGTTGCTGGGGGACATGGCCTGCAACCTAGGCATGTGCCCCAACCGGGAATCGAACCTGCGATGCCTGGTTCACAGCCCACGCTCAATCCACTGAGCTACACCAGCCAGTGTGAGAGAATTTTTTTTTAAAGCCCTCTTGTTAATAATAGCCATGGTCAATTACATGAAAGATGTAATCTCCTTACTAGAGTTGAATGAGAGAGTGATGATTGACCTGGACAGGTTCTCTCCCCTTTATGTAACCATTAGAATTGATTGATTATTCCAGCTCAGTTGAGGATTATGCATTAATCCTCTGAATTCTGGTTGACTTGACTCCTGGCCATGGAATTGATGGTGGTGACCTGTTCAAAGTATTTGAACTGTCAAAGCAAAAATTATAACGGACAAACTGAAATAGACAAGGGAGGCTCTATTCAAGACTACTGCACTATTGGAGAGAGACCAGCATGCAGTCTGATACAGACTCCTCTGAAAAACAAGCAGCAAGAGGGTTTTTAAGCACTGGGACGAGCCAGTGAAAAAGTACTGAAGGACTTTTAGTGGAAGGCTGATCCGTGAGATGTGCTGAGCATGTTCAGTTATCCCTGAGCTTGCAAATCTTGTTCTCCATGATCAGGCCGTCTGTGTTTGCTGACTGGCCCCATCCTAAGTTAGGGTTCTCCCTCCGTAGAAAATGGGAGGTGGGGCATTCTCTTCACTCCCGTGGGATAGCACCCAGCACCTTGGGGGAGATATTCCTCAGATTAAAACTTGCAAGGAGCTTCCTTAAATGGTTTACATCTTAAAGAAGCAGAGAAAGAATTTATAATTAAAAGTTTTCTAAATTAAGCCTATAAGAAAAGGGAGGTCAGGGACCTTGAGGCAGGAAGAAGCCTGTCTAAAGTTCAGTCAAGCTGAGGGTATGTTACAATATTGTAACAATACTCATTTATTAAATTCAAAAAATGTCAATAGAAAGCGTGTTAGTCCGGCTCTATTTTAGGTATTTATTGCAATAGTAGCTGCTTCTTTGTGATACTCATTAAAATTAGAATGTCTTTTACAACAGTATCTAGTACTATATATGAGGCAATATTTGTAAAGATAGAATTTCGGGGGTTGGTTCTTATATTTCTGTTATTACCTAACATTTGATATTGTATTCTTTCTATTTGCTGCTTTATAAATTGTTTTTTGGTCTTTCTACTTAATGATAAAAATTAAAGTAGAATCAATTATTTCTGGCTTTTATAGGGCTCAATGTATACCACAAACATGAAAAGAAGTATGAGAAACTTGGCTAAACGTGTAATGACTTTTTAGTGGTTCTTCATGAAGTAGAAGGTCTCAAGATTTTTGGATCTAAGCCATTGTCAAGAGGGCTTCAAAGCAGTTGAGGACAGCAGCAGCGGCAGCACTGCAGGAGTCTAGAACTGTGCTGTCCAGTGCAGTGGCCAGCAGCCACATGTGGCTTACTGTGTGCTTGAAATGCACCTAATCTGGATTGAGATATCCTATGTCCAATACACACTGGATTTTTAATACTTAGTATGAGAAATATATGACATATCTCAATTTTTATATTAATTTCAGGTTGGAAAGGTAGTACTTTGAGTGAAATAAAATTTATATTTAGTTTAATTTCACTGTTTGTTTTTAATGTCGCTATCGGGAAAGTTAAAGTTGCATATGTGACTCGTGTTTGTGGCTCTTGTTATCCTCCGCTGGATAGCACTGTCTCTAGATTTCTTTTGATGAGTGATGTCTTTCTTAGGTACGGTTCTCCTAAAGAGATATCAAGATATCACTGTGTTAGTAGATAGAAGGCTAGAGCTGTAAAGTTGCTGGTTTAGCTCAAGACAAGAATTTTCCATGTAAGTGCGTTCCCGGCATGAATGGCACAGTGCTGCCTGTGTGCTGTGTTCACCCCACTCCCTCCCCACATGCCTCCCTCGTTCAGAGCAGCTTGTCGGAACTGGGACCTCCTGCTAATCTCAGCATACTTGTTGCTTCCTCTCCACTAGATTGCTTCTGAAATGTTTCTGGAAAATGAAACTGCTTCAACAATAAGCTTCTTAATTATGCCATGGGTTCACCACAAGGGTATGCAAACAGATCCTCCGCAGTAGCTAATTTTTCTTTAATTGTATCTCATTCTTATGTTGGAATATCCTATTTCTTATTCATGAAAGCTCTAACACATGTTAATCCATTACAGGTGGAGTAACTAACACCGCCCAATATCAGAACAGACTAATGGTATATGAACCTAACCAGGTAAGAATCATATAAGAAAAGCTCATTACCTTAATAAAGTGAATTTTAAAAGATTTCTACAGCAATTAGTAGCTGGAACGCCAGATCTACTCACACATGCACGTTAAACCTATGTAGGAAAAAGGAAGCATCTGGATAAACTGCTTTTTGTTCCCCCGCTTTTGTTTGCTCATAAAGTTTCAGGTCCTTTAGTTTTATGCTAAACAAAATGCTTAACTCTTTCAGAGGTTTACACAATATGGAAGAAAAGGGAAAATCTACTGATGAGTTGAATGCCTTCTGTTCCCATTTTCTCAAGTAGCTGTTCATATTCAGAGGCATCCAAAGAAAGGATTTGAATTGTCTCATTGCTGTGTCTTCTTGGAGGGCATGTCATTCCAGGGGTGGGGGAGAGGGCTGGGGGGCATGCTTATGGTTTCATTATTCTGAAATAAAATAACTTTTATTTAACTCATTATAGCCAGAATGTCCTAGAACAATGTCTCGGACAAGTACAGAGTAGAAGTATCTGAAAAGTTTTTTTTTCATCTGAGAGCTGGGATGGGAAACAGAAGCACGTTGAGGGTGCTAATCTCTCCCCCATCCGCTTCTCATGCATGCAGAGTGTCTTTTTTCCCCAACAAAGAACTATTTTTATTATTTTCTTCTGCCAAAATTTCTGTGACTTTGGCACATATTTGCTGATAGATGCTATTTCTATGACTTTGGTAATGTAAATATTTTTTCACAATTATGACAATGTTCCGAATGATTTAACTGGGGGATTTACTATCCACCAGCTGAAGGCAGTGGAACGGGAAACAACAGGTCAGCGTAGGTTGCCTGGTCTGGGGTTAGCCACCAAATGTCTGTCCAAAGTGACCTCAGTCTGTTTGGAATCTTTTTATTTTAACAATTACTTAATTCTGAATTTAACGAAGCTATTTCTGCCTTTGCAAGTGTGTTTCCTGATGCCTTCAGAAGCTGTAGATTTCTGAGCCCACATGGCCATGGGCCAGATGTCTCAAGAGGGATCATTAATTGCAATTGCTGGAGTTCAGCGCACACGTGGTTAAAGAGGAAGAAGGTGTTAACATTTCTCAAATGACTTCTGTTTCATGTTTGTACACACATGCTCTTTTTTAAAATTCTGTTGGCGTATTGTTTACGCTGGGTCCTGGCAAACATCAC
This sequence comes from Tonatia bakeri, assembly GCA_004024845.1. Lineage (NCBI taxonomy): Eukaryota > Metazoa > Chordata > Mammalia > Chiroptera > Phyllostomidae > Tonatia > Tonatia bakeri. The sequence goes on from PVIA01001911.1 coordinate 66,551, forward strand.
ATCTGCTTGCATCTTGCTCAGAATCTCAATAATTCTATCATTCAGCCCTGGTGCTTATTTCTCTTCCAGGCCTTTGTGGAGAGTCGATAATGCCTGCCATCTGCCACAGAGCACATCCCTACCTGCCAACAGGCAGGCTGGGGTGACCTCTGCTTCCCCACCACTGATTAGTATTCACATGCTAGCTTATTAGGAATGACCCCACCCGGCCTCTCTGTTTCTCTGCCTTTGCAGCGGTTGTCAGCTCACCTGGCAGGCACGGCAGTGAAGGAAGCTAAAGATATAATCAGGGGATGCAGGCAGGCTTTGCAAACCAGATGGAGTCCACAGTCCCAGGGCAGGGGACTGGACTGCTAATGTAACAGGCTGCCACACAGAAAGCATCCTGAGAAAACTACCATTAGAGTTTTGAGTTAAATGCACTCATCTGTAGTGTGTTGAAGATAATTCTTAGTAGAGTACCTGAAAGAAAAGGGTGGCTATTTTATTAAAGAAGACATTTAATTGGAAGGAGATTCTTATTATGACACAATGAAAAAGAAGCAGATAAATGTGTTTCAAACTGTGCAAACCACTTTCATTTTTTCTCTTTTTCTCAAGTGTGTCTTTAAAATTAAAGAAATTAGAAATGAACTAGCAACTATGCCTTTAGTCGATGGACCAATATTTATACAAAACATTTTTTTCCTTCTTCCTTTACAGCTTTGTGAACTGGTGAAATTTTGTGTATTCAAAACATCACATGATTTTTCTCTTAGTTGAAATCCAAATTTTTCTTGGCAAAAAGGAATCTTGGGTTGTCCCTGTATATTTTGTGTTTATGTAGAAAGAAATGGTTAGGTTTACTTACCTGTCCATTACTCAGTTGAAATTTAAAATTATAGTCACATTTTATTTTTATCTAATTTTAGATATTTTAAATAGGAATGTTATTGTAAGAGGGGTCCTCACACCTATCTCATTATCATGAGTAACCTAGAGCCAAATATTCCCCAAAGTTATATAAAACTCAGCCTTCTACCAAAACAAACGTATGCCTAGAAATAACTTTTCTCAGCTTGACGGAAAATGTGATTGTAAACATATTAAAGGAGGCTGATACAAGAGCAACAAAGGTGTTTGTTGCTCATTGATCTCAAGAGGTTAATCTTTTCCAGAACAGCAAAGCCGCCCTCACCCTAGCTTATGCAGCAGCCTTGGTAGTCAGTGATTATAACAATACTTTTTAAAAGTGTATATTCATTGGACATTATGTGTAAGGCATTATTTTGAATGCTTTATATTTATTAGCTCATTTAATTCTCACAGCAGGCTTGTCAGGTGGGCGTTACGATCCCCATCTCACAGAGGAGGGAAGGGCACAAGGAGGTCAAGTATGTTGCTCACAGTTACACACAGGCTAGCAACCCAGGCATTCTAGATGCAGCCCCTGTTTCCTGTTTCTTAATCATCACACCACCGTAGACAGTATACCTACTCGTGCACTTTCTCTCTTAAGTAATTTGCATGGGTAAGTTCCCTCAACTTCTATACTTTATTTGCTCCCCTTATAAATGCAAACTGCCCTATAAAATGCAACCCAACCAAGAAGTGTCTTATGTAAGTGGAAAACAGAGTTGGAATATGTGGGTGTTTCTGCTCTTGTTGTCAGGCAAGAAGACCGTACCTTTCAAGGTATATAAACAACATTTAAATAGCAGGTGATTGACAAATAGTAGGATCCCCGCTACTAAAAAGGCACAGCTGTTCTCTGCCATGAAGCTCTCCTGTTAACAGAATTCACCTGCATTTCCTTCTTCAGAATAAGTGGATAAGCCGCAGCCCCATGCTGCAGAGAAGAGTCTACCATTCCATGGCTGCCGTTCACAGGAAGCTCTATGTCCTTGGAGGCAATGACCTGGACTACAACAACGACCGGATCCTCGTGCGGCACATAGATTCCTACAACATCGACACGGACCAGTGGACGCGCTGCAGTTTCAACCTGTTGACTGGCAAGTACCTTGATTCTGTAAATCAGGGAAAGGAAAAGCAGAGATGCAAGAAGCTGCCTCTCTAAATATTAAGGGCAGGGTGATAGAACAACTTACTTTCATTAACTGGAAATGTGCACATTATTTTTCTCACAAAATTTCACTCGACCAGGTGGCTGAGCATCTAGTTTCTCAGGGCCTGTGATCTCCGTGTGTGTCCTCATGCAGCCGAGGAAGGCATGTCCGATCCACTGCTGTCAGAGTATTCACACAGGAACTTGGCTACAAGTAGGAGGAACCAGGGGCTGAAGGAGTCAATGACTCCTTATAGAAGCAATTTAATTTTTACTTCTCATTACTTTTAGTCCTCATTTCTTGTTCATTCCAGGGAATGATCTTCATTACTTGTCACTGTTGACTGTTGTTTCTTGGCTGCTTTCTCCTAAAGACTAAACCATAGAGTAGTTCTGTGCATAGAGGTTTGGTGGCATTTCTGGCCACATGCACACATCCCAGCCTTATGACAGGGCTACACTGGGGATGGGCTGTCCTTATCCCAAAAGGGAACAAGAGGGAAGCAGGGAACAGCTTAACTCCTGACATTTCTCTACAGAGTTGAAAACTATTTCTTCCTTGTCAGCTTGCATTATTAGCATCCACAAGTGGCCAGCTCCCTTCCAGGCAGATCTAGTAACAGGAAAATCAAACTCAGAATGGTGGGCGGGACTAGGGCCTGAAGACAGTTTAATATGCTGAGTGGGCACTCACTCACCCAGCGCTGCTGCTGGGAAGCCACCATTGAGTGCATAACCAACATGAGAGGTTCAGGTGTTTTGTACCGAGCTGCTGGTTTTGCAAAAATGATTTTTGAGGCCCACCTACAAGGACTTAACTGTCTAAGTTGCTGTCACGGTACCCGGGCCTCTCGGTCCCTGGATCCGCGCTTCTGTCTGCTATAGGATGCAGCTTATTTATTACCCGAGTCAATCCTGTGTCAGCCCATCAATAAAAAGAGACTATCTCACTCTTTGATGGCCTCCAGGGAAGAATATGTGGTAGTGAGTTATTCTGTCTTCTTTTTTAAATGGGGAAGGAGCCTTTCATCATGTTGGCGCGTCAGTATCTAGGGACCGTGCAGGCTGGTCCCAGCTCAGGAACTTTAATATAGTCTTAAAACCGTTGTGTATGTAAAGAAAGGGAGGGGAGTAACTTTATCTTTTTTGTCATTTGTCTTCATTTGGGGCACGCTAGGGGCATGGCTCTGTTTTATTGGTTTCTTGGGGTTGCAGCTGTTACTTTACAAATGTAAACACTTGCCTTGAAAGCATTTGTAGTACAAGAGGTATTTTGCATTTCTAAAATATCCTTATTTCCACCACGATAAATTTATGGCATATAACAATATAAAACTCTTAGTTCTAAGTGGCTTATTATGACTGCATTTCATGCTGCATTTACTAATGTGGCTAGCCAGTAAGTGTCACGGCCTGGTTCTGATCCAACACAGATTCATTCTCTGAGACATAGTGCTTAATTCTTTCCTCTGAATTCTGGGAGGCAGTGGTTAGTTGCTGCACAAATCCTGTGGAGTACACAAGTCTGCCTCAGGGGGGATTGTATCCCTCAGTGGTAAAAGGGTTAATTAAAACATGCAAGGAAATGGATTTATTTTTTTCTTTGTATTCAATTCTCGTTACTTTAGGCCAAAATGAATCTGGAGTTGCTGTCCATAATGAGAGAATATATTTAGTTGGTGGATATTCGATTTGGACAAACGAGCCTCTGGCTTGTATCCAGGTGAGTGGTTGAAGTTCCTTTTGAAGTTTGTTCCAGTGGTTCAGTCAGTGAGGTTAGTTTTTGCAGTGCTGCTGCTGAAGGAAGAGATATTTACATGTAAGAAGAGATTTGAGCTCCCATTGGGCAGCTAGTTCAGCGACTAAACTTCATCCTGCATCCTGAAAGGTCACTGGTTCGATTCCTGGTCAGGTTACATGACTGAATTGCAGACTCAGTCCCCAGCTGAGACACGTAGGTGAGGCAGCCGTTATTCCTCTCTCACATCAATGCTTTTCCCCTTCTCTTCCTCCCTCCCTTCCCCTCTAAAAATAAATAAATAAATATTTTTTTAGAATGGAGATGAACTTTGAACTTCTAGAATTCTTTAGAAATAGTACTTTCACACCCCCAAAGCTTTACAAATTTCTTTCTATTCCATTTCCTTATTTTCTATGATGTAATTTGTTTATTTCCATAAGAGGCACCAGCAAAGGTGTCTTCCTTCCTGGCGGAGGTGAGCAGTGGCCGGTCTGATGGGGACAACCTCTGCCCCAGAGAATAGTCTTGATACATACACCCGTGAGCCTCCCAAGCTGGGCAAGTTGCCAGCTGGGCGGCTCAAAACAGCAACAGCTTTTGTTGACATACATATTCAGTGTATTATTATTTATTTTATTCTTTACAATTTGTATCATAGTTGTTTTTCTATTTTACATGTTCTGATGTCATATTGACATGTATTAGCCCTGACCTTCCTCCTGATTTCCATAAAAATATATTCTTATGTTTATCTAATCTAATCTCACACTCCTGGGAAGATTTTTAACAACTGCTTCAATATCCTTTAGTAGTTGTAGGACTATTCCAAGCTTTTAATTTCTTATTCAGTCACATCTCAAAGTGTGTGCGTGCGTGTGTGTGTGTGTGTGTGTGTGTGTGTGTGTTTTAAGAAACTTTCTCATTTGCCTAAGTTTTCGAAATTTCTTCTCTTGATTTGTCTTGCTAAAGGTTTTTCTAGGGACTTTAACACCTTTCTGTTATCAGTATAGATCAAATAAATCTAAGTCAGTAGGGGTAGCATATGAATGCAGTAGTTCCCCTTATCCAGTGTCGTATTCTGTCTCAGTTACTCATGGTCAACCTTGGTTGAAAGTATGTGGAAAGTTCCAGAAATAAACCACTTATAAGCGTAAAATTGTGCACAGTTCTGAGTAGCCTGATGAAATCTCGCAGTTTCCCGCCCTGTCCCATCCCATCCTGACTAGGATGAATCATCCCTTTGTCCAGCATGTCCCACTGTGCATGGCTGCCCTCTCTTTAGTCACTTAGCGGCCATCTCGGTCATCAGAGCCACCGATGTGGTACCTCAGTGCTTGTGTTCCAGTAACCCTTGTTTTGTTAAATACTTAATAATGGCCTGAAAGCACAAAGTAGTGATGCTGGTAATTCCGATACTCCAAAGAGAAGAGGTACAGTGTATGTTTTTATAGGAAGAAACATAGTACATACAGGGTTTGGCGCTGTCCACGGTTTCAGACATCCAGTAGGGTCTTGGAATGTGTCTGCATGTGTCAGGGGGACCACTGCAACTTAACAGGCTTTTCCAAATGGATGGGGTGGCTGGATCAAATAGTTTGTGGTGATATATTTTTTCTTTTTTCCTTTTTGATTGAGATATAACTGACATTTAATCTTGTATTACAAGTGCGCAGTAATGACTTTATATATGTATATGTATATGTTGTTAAATGGCCACAGTATATTTAGTTAGCATATATCACCTCACATAGTTATAAAAAACTCTTTTCTTATTATGGGAACTGATAAAATTCACTCTCGGCAGTGTTCAAATATGTGATACTGTGTTGTTCACCAAGGTCCCACGCCATACTTTACATCCCCGGGGACTTACTCACCTAACATCTAGAAGGTTTTATCTTTGGGTCGCCTTCACCCATCCCCCTCACCTTCCACCCTTCACCTCTGGAAATCACCAATCCTCCTGTTTCTATGAGTTAAATCTGTTTAGCTTTCACATATAAGTGAGATCATACAATATTTGTCCTTCTCTGTCCCACTTGTCCCATACAATATTTGGACTTCTCTATCCCATCAGCATGCCTCAAGGTCCACGCGTGTTGTTGGAAATGGCAGAATTTTCTTCTTTTTTATGGCTGAACAATATTTTATTCCATATGTGCATATACCATGTTTTTTTCATTTGTTCCCCCGTCGATGGACACTCACATTGTTCCATGTCCTGGCCATTATAAATAATGCTGCAGCAGACATAGGGGTGCAGGTGTCTAACTGAGATAATGATTTCATTTTCATCAGGTATAGAGCCAGAAGTGGATTTTTTGCAATGGATCATAAGCCAGTTTTAATTTTTTGAGGAACCTTCATACTGTTTGTTATAGTGGCCTCATCAAATTATATGTGTACTGAGAGTGTAAATGAGTTCACTTTTCTCCACGTCCTGATGAAACTTCTCTTGTCTTTTTGATAACAGCCTTTCTCAGGGTTTGAGGTGATATCTCATTGTGGTTCCCTGGTGATTAGTGAGTCTGAGCACCTGTTCGTGAACCTGTTGGCCATTTCATATGTATTTGGAAGTCTGTCTTCAGATCCTCTGCCCATTTTTCAGTCAGATTTTTTTCTTTTGAGTTTTATGAGTTCTTTATGTATTTTGGATATTAACCGTCATCAGATATGTGATTTGTGAATAATTTATCCCATTTTGGTTTTCCCTTCCTTTTCTTTCCCACCCTTTCTTCCTCCCCCCTCCCTCCCTCCTCTATTTCTTCTTGATGCTTTTCAATTGCTATGCATAAGCTTTTGGGGTATGGGACTATGTGTTTATTTCTGCTTTTGCTACCTTTGCTTTTGATGTCAAATGCAAAAAAATCATTACCAAGACCAAAGTCAAGGAGCTCATTATATCTACATTTCTTCTAGTGTTATGGCTTTTTCAGGTCACACGTTCAAGTCTTTAATCCACTTTGAGTTGATTTTTGTGAATGGTAAAACTGTGGTCCAATTTCATTCTTTTGCATGTGGCTGTCCAGTTTCCCAACATTGTTTACTGAAGAGACTGTCCTTTTCCCCATTGTATGTACTTTGCTCCTTTGTCAAAAATTAGTTTGTATGTGCATGGGCTTATTCCTGGGCTCTCTATCCTATTCCATTGACCTGTGTGTCTGTTCCTATGCCAAAACCATACTGTTTTGTTTACTATATGGCTTTGTAATAGAGGGTGAAATCAGAATGCATGATACCTGAAGCTTTGCTTTCTCAAAATTGCTTTGGCTATTTGGGCTTTTTTTGTACTTCCATATGAATTTTAGGATTTTTTTTCTGTAAAAAATGACAATGAAACATTGATAGGGATTGTATTGCTTTTAGTAGTATTCTTCAATATATGAACACACAATATTTTTCCCATTTGTAAACTCACTTTCTTTCATCAGTGTCTTATAGTTTTCAGTATATAGAGCTTTTGCCTCCTTTGTTAAATTCCTGGAACTTTATTGTTTTTGATGCACTTGTAAATGGGATTTTCTTAATTTCTTTTTCTGATAGTTTGGTGCTTGTGTATAGAAATGCAACAGACTTTTGTGTATTGTTTTTGTGTCCTGCAACTGTACTGAATTGATTTATTAACTCTAACCGTTTTTTGGCAGAGTCTTAGGGTTTTCTATATACAGTATCATGTCTTCTCCAGACAGTTTTACTATTACCTTTCTGAGTTGGATGCCTCTTATTTCTTTCTCTTGCCTAATTGCTTTGGCTTGAATTTCCAGTCCTATCTTGTATAAAAGTGACAAGAATGGTTATAATGATCTTGTTCCTGATCTTAGAGGAAAAGCTTCTAGCTTTTCACCATTGAGTATGAGGTTAGCTGTTGGCTTGTCATATACAGCTTTTATTACGTTGAGGTATGTACCCAGTTTGTTGACTTTTTATCATGAATGGATGTTGAATTTGTCGAATGCTTTTTCTGCATGAATTGAGAGGACCATATGATTTTTATCCTTCATTTTATTAATGTGGGGTATCACATTGGTTGATTTACATATGTTGAAACATCCCTGTGTCTCTGGAATAAATCTCATTTTATTGTGGTATATGATCTTTTAAATGTACTATTGAATTTGGTGTACTAATATTTTATAGAACTTTTGCATGTATAGTCATTAGGGACATTGGCATGTAATTTTTTTTTTTGTGGTGCCCTTTTCTGGTTTTGGTATCAGGGTAATGTGGCCTCATAAAATGAGTTTGGAAGTTTTTCCTACTCTTCAGTATTTTGGGAAGAGTTTGAGAAGGATTGGCATTAATTCTTCTTTAAAAATTTGATAGAAGTCACCAGTGAAACCAGCTGGTCCTGTGTTGTTCTTCTTTATTTATTTAATCTTTATTATTTTTTTCCATTACCATTTAGTCCCCTTATACCCACTCCCCCGAGCAATCACCACACTGTCCTTTTTCCTTTTTGCTCAATCCCTCCACCCCTACACATATCCCCCCCACACTAGCTGTCATCTGTTCTCTGTGAGTCTTTCTTTGTCCAGATTCTTCTTTCTGTGAAGCTTTTGATTACTAATTCAGTGTCTTTGCTAGTAATTGGTCTTTTCATATTTTGTTTCTTCATGATTCAGTCTTACTAGGTTGTCTGTAGGAGTTGATCCATTTCTTCTAGGTTCTCCAATTTGTCAGCATATAATTGTGTAGGCTCTTATGACCCTGTGTACTTACATGGTAGAAGTTGCAATATCTCCTCCTTCATCAGTAATGTTCTTAAGTACCCTTTGTTTTTCCTGGGTACGTCTAGCTACAGGTTTGTCTATTTGGCTTACTTATTTTGAAAAAGTAGCTCTTATTTTCATTAACATTTTCTAAAATTTCTTTTTAGTTAGAGGGGAAGGGAGAGAGGGAGAGAAACATCAATGGGAGGGAGAAAAATATCTATCAGTTTCCACTTGTATGAGCCCTGACTGGGGACCAAACCTGCAACCTAGGCATGTGCTCTGACTGGGAATTGAACCAGCAACCTTTCACTTTTCTGGATGATGCCCAACCACACCAGTCAGGAGAGTTTCATTAACATTTTCTATTGTCTCTAATTCATTTGTTTTTGTTCTTTGTTATTTCCTACCTTCATCTAACTTTGGGCTTAGATTGTTCTCCTTTTTATCTGAGCTTTCTTTTTTTAAGGTATTTATTACTATGATCTTCACTTTTAGAACTTCTTTTGCTGCATCCCATAAGTTTTGATATGTTGTATTTCCACTTTCATTTGTCTCAAGATATTTTTTTAATTCTTTTGATTTTTTCTTTGACCCATTAAGTAGCATTTTGCTTGCTATCCACATATGTGTGAATTTTCCTGTTTTCTTCTTTTAATTATTTCTAGTTTCATGCCATTGTTTTGTGGCCTTAAATATGATCTATCTTGGAGAATGTCCCAGAATATATTTTCCTTAAGCATACTGAAATAATCACAAAAACCAATAGTGTACTAGCATTTAAACTTTAGTAAGTTAAAAAATTAAGTATTATGTAAACTATGATCTTGACAATGCAACTTAGAACTTAAAAAATTAAATAAATGCCTATGTATTTGAAAATAATAAAAGACATTGCTAAATAACTTATAGGTTAAAGAAGTCATAATGGAAGTTTAAAAAAATACCCCAAACTGAATTATCATGAAAACAATATATAACAAAGCTTATGGGATATTTGCTTAATAGTTAAAAAATAAACCAAAAAATAAACTCAAAGTAGGAGAGAATAAAATGAAAGCAACATACTATAAAACAGTAATGCAATATAAAAATATCAAAACTACAAGTGAGTCTTTTGAAAAACACTGAAGTCTTTAAGGAAGTTTTAGTTAGTTAACTGGAGGCTACTTTGTACTAGAGCTTGGTTATATCTTTTGAATAAAAATAAACTCCACAAAGTCTCTCATCCAAACATGTACTTGTCAGTTTTCCCTGTGTTCTGGATATAGAACCATTCATTTTACAAATGCTGTGTTCATTCTCTCGGCTGGCCCAGTGATCCTACAAAGCACAGGTAAATCTGATAAAGGCTTTTATGAGCCTTTACTGTTTATATATAATAAGTGTTCATATAAGTACACAGATTGTCGCTTAAGGAGATGTTTGGAATGGAGGTCTTCATGGATAATAGACTCAACATACAGCATATATTTCATTTTAGTTATTGACAATTGGTTACAAGTCATATAATTTCTTTCCAAACTGTGGTTGCACAGTCTCAAATACTTATTTTATGGGTGACTATGGAACTATTTATTTTAGTTCACTAGCAGTAATGTACTGATAGTTGGAGAGATGAGCTGGATGTTCAAAAGCAAGCCACTTCTTCCCTCCTTGCAGGAGTTGTATCTACGCAACAGAGACGCAGGGTAAAGGGAGACTGGCATAGTGTTTATGAGAAAATGTTGACCAGATGGCAGGAATTCCTAAATACAAATCAGCAGGTTGAAAAAAAAGTACAGGAAAGTGGTGGGGAAAATAGTCTACATCCAAAAATTATTAAAGTTTAAATGTTACTTAGTTTTTATTAAATTTATTGAGATGACTGGTTAATAGGACCATATAGGTTTCAAGTGTACATTTCTATGATACATGGTTTATATATTGCATTGTGTGCTCACCACCCAAAGTCAGACCTTCTATCACCATATATTCAGCCTCCTTGAGGCCCCCACCCCCTTCCCTGTGGCATCTACCATACTGTTGTCTGAATCTATGAGTTTCAGTTTTACATCACACATGAGTGACATCATATGGTTCTTAGCTTTTTCTTATTTCACTTAGCATAATATTCTCAAAGTCCATCCAGGATTTTTCATAAACCACAAATCTATATAATCCTTGGATTCTAAGGGCATGCATGGCTAAGATTAATGAAGGTTACACTTAAATAGTTCAGATCGGTATGTTAGCATCTAGAACTAAAGTCTTTGTTTCTTTTTCTTTTGCTACTGAAAATACTAGTCAATAAACTATCTCATTAGATTGCCCATTCTGGACTCTAACTGAAGCTTCCACTGTCATCTGTAGGATTCGGGCACATAGGGATGAAGCATGTCACATGTTGAGAAAGTCTACTATTTTCTTTCTTTCTACTACTTGACTTAGCAGAAACTTCTTAATCCATTAAAAAGGGCAACCCAAACAAGAGAAAAGCTTGCTCTTAAATTAATACTTGTTTAAAGGTTGAGATTTGGACTTGTTGGTAATAAAGCCTCATGGCAAATATTAAAAATAGATCCCTGTGAAGAATGAGGTGCTCTTGTTTATATGGTGGGTATGTGAGCACATGTCTGGCACGAAGGTGCTCCAGGGGTGATGGGCAGCACTTAAGGGAGCAGCCGCCTCAGTGCACAGGTGATCGTCTGTGTTTGCAGATCACCCCCACCACTCCTCAGTGTGGCTACTGACTGTTGGCTGGAGGGCATGTTGTCGAACTGGTACCCCCTTCCTTGCAACACCTTCCTTCTGCCATTGTATGGGAGAGTGCTTTGGAGGAAAACTGCCGACACTTCTTTCCCCTCCTCACAGATTAAATAAATCACATGTTTAATACAGGCAGTCTCTGTTGTCCCATGGAACCAGAAAAAAAATGCTCTCTGGGTGGTGATCACAGCTGTCATTTTGTCTTCCGAAAATGTGCTCAGATGAGGGGTGCCATGAATGACACAAAATCCCTGCTCTTTCTCGGGTTGCAGCCTTGAGCTCAGGCACTTGCTTTACCACTTACTAGCTGTCCGACTCTGAGTAAGTCCCTGAACTTTATCTTCGTTTTCTTCTCTGTAAATTGGAGACAATACTTAACTTTATGTAGTTGAGGTAAATACTGAGAAATCTCTATTTTCTATGTTTAATGAGTACTAATCAAAATCCCATTGCGATTTTTCTATTTCTCACAGGGTGGGGGAATGACACTTCTCAAATTCTCTGGGAAGTTAAACATGTAAGAATAACCAAGAAATATATATATATTTAAATAAGTATATATTTAATCCTCACCCAAGGATATGTTTATTGATTTTAGAGAGGGGCAGGGGAGAGAAGGGAGAGAGACATAGAGAGAGACATCGACTGGTTGCCCCCCCATCCATGCTGCAACCAGGGGTCAAACCTACGACCTTTTTGGTGTTACCAGATTACATTCCAACCAACTGAAGCCATCTGGCCAGGGCCCAGGAAAAGAAAACATTAAATGAGTGAGGAGACTTGCTTTACCCAGTCAAAATAACTGTAAATGCAGCACTGCATGAAGATATATAAGTCAACAACAGGTAAAAAATAAAGTTTGCATGTAGCCTGTAATAGAGATATTTGAAATTAGTAGTGACAGCATACACTGTTACATAAATGGGATGGGGTACATGGCTGTCTGTTTGGGGGAATAATAGCTACAAGTATAATCTCTCTCTTTTTTTAGGCTTTAGTGATTTCCTCCTGTATGAGCTTGGATCCCCAAATCTCGAGGGCCCCTTTCATCTGCAGTAATGCATTATTACAGTTAAAGGCTTAATTAATCACCTAGGTGATAGAAGAAGGCATGGCAGGGGATGAGATCATTAAAGCAGAGTAACAACAGGGCTGTGCTAAAACCTGGGGCACACCTGCATTTAGGAACAGGTGGAAGAAAAGGGACCAGAGCTGGGAAGCTATTAATAGGACAATGTCAGTGACAAACTTAATTTTTTTTAAATTATGGAATCCAAGGCAGAAACAGTTTTACTTAATTTTTATTTAAAAATTTCTTTTTTTAAAGTATAGTTGGAATACAGTATTATATTAGTGTCAGGCACACAGTACGATTTCACATTTAAGTACCTTATGACGTGATCCCCATGATAAGTCTGGCAACCATCTGTCACTGTGCAGTTATTATATTACTGACATACTCCCTGTGCTGGACAATATGTCCCTGTGGCTTATTTATTTTATAACTGGACGTTTGTACTTCTTATTCACCCTCCCCTTCTTCATCCATCCTATCACGCCCTCCCCTCTGGCAACCATCAGTTTTTTGTTTTTGTTTTTTTAAATCTATGGGTTTATTATTGTTTTGTTTTCTAAGATTCCAAGTATAAGTAAAATCATACGGTATTTCTTTTTTCACTAGTATAATGCCTTCTAGGTATACCCATGTCCCAAATGGCAAGATTTATTCTTTTTTATGGCTGACAAATACTCCGTTTCCATATACTTGTATATATATTTCCATACACATCTTTCTCCATTCCTCTATCAGTGGGCACCCAGGTTGCTTCCATTTCTTGACTATTTAAGACTATGTTGCAGTGAACATGGCGGGCGGTGCTGAAAGTGTATGTTTTATTTAGTGTTTTTGTTTTCCTCAGATGAATAGCAGAAGTGGAATTACTGGGTCATATGACAGTTAAACTTTTTATTGAGGAATATCCATGCTGTTTTCCAGTGTCTGTACCAATTTATAAGTCCTCCAACAATGCATGAGGGTTCTCTTTCTCCACATCCTTGCCAACACTTAAATATTTGTTAAATTTTTGATGACGGCCATTCTGACAAATGCAGGGTGGTATCTCATTGTGGTTTTGATTTGCTTTTTCCTGATGATTAATGAATGATGTTGAGCATATTTTCACATACTGTTGGCTGTCTGTATGCCTTTATGGGGAAAGATTTTTATTCAGGTCAACTGCCCATAATGTATTGTTTTTGTATTTTAATGTTGGACTGCAAGAATTCCTTACATATTTTGGAATATTAACCCCTTATTGGATATATCACTTGTGAATATTTTCTCCTGTTTAGTATGTTGCCTTTTAATTTTGTTGGTTTCTTTCACTGTGCAAAAAATTTTAGGTTGATGCAGTCTCATTTTTTTTTCTTTTTTTCTCCTTGCCTGAAGAGACATACCCTGCAAAATACTGCTGCTGAAACCGATGTTGGTTTACTACCTATGTTTTCTTCTACAAGTTTTATGGAATTAGTTCTGACACTTAAGTCTTTGATCCACTTTGAATTTATTTTTGTATATGGTGTAAGAAAGTGGTCCAATTTTCCCAGCACCACTTATATATTCTTGTGTTCTTTGTCATAGATGAGCTGTCCATATAAGCAAGTTTATTACTGGGATCTCTATTCTGTTCCACTGATCTGTTTGTTTATATGGCAATACCATACTGTTTTGATTATTATAGCTTTGTAGTGTAGTCAGAAACCCAGGAGGGTGATACCTTCAACTTTGTTCTTCTATCTCAAGATTGCTTTTGCTATTAGGGGTCTTTTGTGGTTCCATATAAATTTTAGTATTATTTTAGTTCTGAGAACACCATGAGTATTTTGATTGGTACTATATTGAATTTGCAGATTGCTTTGGATAGTATGGACGTTTAAACGGTATTAATCATTCTAATCCATGAGCATGGAATATCGCTATTTATTCATGAGCTCTACCACTTTTTTCCTCAGACTTGTATTTTTCAGAATACAGGTCTTTCAACTCCTCAGTTAACTTTATTCCCAGGTATTTTATTTATTTATTTTTTTGGATGCAGTTGTAAATGAGACTGTTTTCTTAATTTCTCCTTCTGATCATTTGTTATTAGTGTATAGTGACTCAAAAGATTTCTGTATATTAATTTTGTATCCTGAAACTTTACTGAATTCATGTTAGTTCTAATAGTTTTTTTTTGGGGGGGTAGTCTTAAGGGTTTTCAATATATAACATCATGTCAGCTGCAAATAGTGAGTTTTACTTCTTTTTCCATTTAGATGCCTTTTTGTTGTTGTTGTTGACCATAGCTGGGACTTCCAATACTATGTCAAACAATAGTGGTGAGAGTGGGCATCACTGTCTTGTTCCTAATTAGAGAAAAAGTTTTAAGCTTTTCACATTTGCATATGATAGTGACCCATGGATTGTCATATATGGCATTTATCATGTTATGTTCCCTTTATACATAGTTTGTTGAAAATTTTTATCATAAAATGGATGTTGAATTTGTGAAATACTTTTCTGCATCTATTCAGCTGATACTTAATCCTTGAATTTGTTGATGTATCCTGTTGATTCAGATTATTGAATCATCCTAGCAAATGTGGAATAAATTCCACTTGACCATGGTACACTTCTTTTCATGTATTGTTGAATCCAGCTTGCTAAAATTATGAGAATTTTTGCACCTATGTTCATCAGGGATATTGGCCTATAATTTGTTTTACAATGTCTTTGTCTAGTTTTGGTATCAGGAAAACTGATGGCTTGGCAGAATGAGTTCAGAAGCTGTCCTTCCTCTTCAAATTTAGGAATGGCTTGGGATGGCTAGGTATTAATTCTTCTTTAAACGTTTGGTAGAATTTACTTATGAAGTTGCCTGGCCCTGGACTTTTGTTAGTTTATTTTTATTACTGCTTCAATTTTATTATTATCAATCTAGATTTTGTCTTTGTGGTTCAGTCTTTAAAGTTTTTATGTTCCTATAAATTTATCCACTTCTTACAGGTTGTCCAATTTGTCGGCATAGAACTATAGTATTCTTTAAAGATTCTGTATATCTCTGTGGTATCAGTTGTAACTTCTCCATTCCTGATATTTGGGCTTTTTTTGTTGATGAGTATGGCCAAAGGTTTCTCTATTTTGTTTATCTTTTCAAAGAACCAGTTCTTAGTTTCATTGATCTTTTCTATTATTTTATTAGTCTCTATTTCATTTATTTCCATTCTGATCTTTATTTTGTTCCTTCTTCTCACTCTGGGTTTTGTTTTTTTTCTATTTTATTTAGGTGTAAAGTTAGATTTATCTGGGGTCTTCCTTGTTTCTTGAGGTAGGCCTGTATAGGCATGAACCTCTTAATTAAAACCACTTTTGCTATATCTCATACACTTTTGAAAGTTTTCATTTTCATTTATCTCAAGGTAGTTCTTGATTTCCTATTTGATTTCTTCTAGGTCTTTTGTTTAGTAACATGTTTAATCTCCATGTTTTTATTTTTCCCTACAATGTCCTTCCTATAGTTAATTTCTAGTTTCATGTCATTGTGATTGAATACATACTTTGTATTTCAATCCTTTTGAACCTAAGACTTTTGTGGCCTAACATGCTCTGTAATGGAGAATGCCCCGTGTGCACTTGAGAAAATGCTTTTTTCCCCTGCAGGTTTTGGGTGAAATGTCCCATAAAAATCTAGTCTAAAGTGACATTTAAGGTCATTGTTCTCTTATCGGGTGCTTTTTTTTTGGGGGGGGCATTTGGATGATCTCTCCAGTGATGTAAGTGGGATATAAAAGTCTTCTATTATTCTATTTGTCAGTCTCCCTTTATGTCTAGTAACATTTGCTTTTGTAGTCAGGCACTTGTGTTGGGTGTGTAGATATTTACAGCTGTTACATCCTCTCAGACCAACCCCTTTATCATTATGTAATGTCCTCCTTCACCTCAGTCTGTTTTGAATGAGGTTAGAGGAAGTTCAAATAGAGATTAAGGCATCTGAGGGCTGGACAGAGCTTAATGGGCTTGATAAATGGGATATGACCAGTGTTCCTAAAGAATATTCCTACTATAGGGATTAAGTCAGATTTGGTGAAATGACATCAGGCACAGATTGACAAAGAAATTCTCTTCCATATAAGAAAAGAGAACTCTTGTTTGAAGGGGAAATAACTGGGGAAAAATTTTCAATATGAACTGATTTTCAGTTTGCTCTTAACCTGTCCTGGATAATATTCTATATGCTAGACACTGAGCTAGGTGTCACCAATTTTCAGAACAAAGCTGCAAGGTCAATGCTATTTTCTTCACTTTACAACTTAGCATTTGTAAGCCAGAATATGATGACACTTACTGACTAGCTTGGGCAAAATTTTTGACCAGCCTAAGGCAGTTTTATTAAAGGTGGATAATGCTACCTACCTCATCACTGTTCTAAAGATTTAATTATTGTAAATACACACATACACGTACATGAACATACAGAATAACGCTTAGCAACTTAACACGCATTTCTGGTACTGCAGTGAGAGAAAATGAACAATGGCTAAGGTACAACCATGTTGGCATGACTGACTTGAACTGCAGGCTTCCTTTTACATGTACACAGCTTTATTTACTGAGCAGTCGTCTTTGACACGCAGTCTTCTCTTCCTCCGTAGGTACTGGATGTAAGTAGAGAAGGCAAAGAAGAAGTCTTCTACGGGCCGACTCTGCCTTTTGCCTCCAATGGAATCGCAGCATGCTTCCTTCCAGCTCCGTATTTCACATGCCCTAATCTTCAAACTCTCCAAGTGCCTCACCACAGGATCGGCACCGTCTGAAAAGCCAGTGCTCCATTAATAACCATTATGAAGAGGAGGGAAAACAGCCTGACTTTCAGATACTGGGCATGAAGGACTCCGTGCTCAATGCTTCCTTGTTTTGTTTTATAGGTCTTATATTCAGATAAACATTAACAAAAAGAGAATTTTCTAAAATACATAACCGATATTTCCTGTCACCCTTTGCAGTGTGTGTGACATGTAACACAATAGCATATGTATGAGTTCTATTGTGGTGTGGCTTAGTGTCAACTTAATGGTCCATCACTGTTCTGTAGGTCTGCAGAGCATTTTTTTACATTTTTTCTAATCCATACTGTCTAGGACGACACGACAGCATCAGTAAGTCGGTTTACTTCCAAGTGCTGTCACCACTGACCTTTAGAACTTCAGTACTCAGTCCTTTCACTACTTAAACCTGGGTTTGTGAACATTATGAGCCGTATTCAGAAGAGACTCACCATTATGACATAAATTTTTAAATGCCGTCCTCTATTTAAGGTAATACAAATAATAGCGGTATACTGGAAGAGCAGCTGGAATATCCAGAGTCTTTGCTTTGGTCACTACTGTGATTTTGAGCCAGGGGCCTAGCCTACCTTTACAGTACTTCAGTTTTCCCACCTTCAAGGATAATTACTGATTCCCACATTAATTAAGACGGATGTTGTGAGGATTAGGCAAATACTCTGAAGTACTTTGCCTAAGGCAAAAATGTTATTCAAATTCCAAGGTATTTTACTGTCTTTAGAATTTGCTAACTGAACAGGGAGATTATTTTTGAGGTTTAAAAACTACTAGGTAGAAATTCCAACACATGCTATGGGACGAATGATTGTAAAAAGCCTGTGTAAGAGATAATGCTAATTTGGAAAAAGGGACTTTATCAAAGCCAAAGATCCCTAACCTTGTACAAATCCTTGCCTCAAATAATAACTCAAACATCTCCTCTAAATTCATTTAGTAAAAAATGACATTTTATACTAGAAAAAATTAGTTGTACTAATTTTGGTACCATAAAGTGCTTTGACATAAATTTGGACCCGGAATCAGTAGTTCTAACAGAAGTTTCTCCACTTTGTTAAAGGTTATGTCCATCTTGAGTCCTTCTGGGATTCTTCCCCGCCACCAATACATATTTTATCACCACCACTTTTAATAATGCATAAGGATTATGTTTAGGCTAGGTTTTTGGATCTGCTTTGTCTACAACGAAAAATAAAACAACTCAATGATCAATTTCAACATTCAGCCAACAACTATAATTTGAGTTTTCCCCCTTTCCTATCTCATTGGGATCTAAGTCACCTTTATTAATAGATTTTACTTTTTTCCTTGGCATAGTCTAATCATTTAGTAATCACTGATTTATAGGAATTTCTCATTTTATCCATGTAAATACTTTATTCTAAATACAGAATTCACTAATTTTATAAGATACCTAAAATGTTAATTTTTAAGTATATACATAAACTTTTGTTATTCAGACTAAAGGGTGGGAGAGGAGAGAGACCAGGAGTGAAGAACAAAAGTGAATTAAAAAAACAAACAGATTTAGTTTAGACAAACAAAAAACCTTAAGGGTATTTTTATAGGTTTGAAAGTGACATTGATAATTGCTATTTAGAAGGGTGACAGGGAATCTCTTCAAAAGGTATAAATCATCTAAACTAAATTTTAAAAATGCCTTACCAAGTCAGAAAAATGGACTCCACCATTCTAGAAATCTTTTCAACAAGGACCTATGCAAGAAATATTTCAGACTCGTTAATTCTTCTGCTTGACAATTTTTCCCTGTAGCAGTTTTACCTTATAAAACCACTAAAATCTATTTGTAACCCCAGACCCAATATTCAATGAATGAAAGGGAAAGCCTCTAAAAATAAGTTTGCTTGATGGTAACTGAAAGGCAGCCAGAGAGTGCTCTTGTTTCTGTGTAGAATTCTAAGTATTCATTTAAAACAAATCATTCTACACTATCAGACCTCTCACTGGTACACACAGTATTCACTAATATTACAGAATTGAACTCAGAATTTTAAAAAACTTTACATAATTTTCAGAAACATACTTTATAGTAATAGCCAAAGAACAGCATTCAAAATACAACGTTTGTCCCCTAGAAAAAGAACTCATAGATCACTTATAATTAGATCCTTTTCCTCAAATTATCAATAATAAAGTTAACAAGAAAAAACAATGCTTGGTCATGTAAGTTCAATTCCATTGAAACTATTCAAATGTATATATTTCCATTTAAGTGTACTATTCTATAGTAATCCATTTTCTATTTTCAAAATTAAAGTCCATATTGTATTTGTAGTTAAATTATTAATTTGAATTTCCATAGGAAAACCGTGAAACTTCCAACCATTCGAACAACATTTCAGGATTCTACTTTAAAAAAGAAAAAGCAGTAGCACACAGATCCCAGCAGGGTGTTCTCACTGCGGGAAGAAAAGCCAGCAAAGACACGAATCTCCAACATACTCTGTGTGGGCAATGCAATACGGTTCCTTAGATCCTTAATGCCATAATGCCAGTTAGGTTATGGGTACTTTTCAAACTTCTCTTCGTAGTTCCCTCACAGTTTAATCAGAGGTGCACTCTATCCCCTTCAGAGACTGCAATAGCTGAGAAACTGGTGTTTTGCTACATAGTATAAAAGCAATAGTAATAAGATAGAAGTTATTTCTCCTGCTAATATGGCTCATTTTTATTTTGCTTTTCATTCAATGTCATAAAAAGGGAAGTTGAATAATCACAGGTGCAGTGTTGAGTTAAATACATATATTTTTATTATTATATACCCTCTTTATATGCACAAAATAATTTATAAACATGTATAAAATAAGAATGCCCAGAATTTTTCTAAAAGTACAATTCACAAATGCAATAAATCAAGGAACTATTAACACACCAAAAACTTTAATAAGCAGAAATTGGTCAATTCTAATCACATAGTACTGATTTTGGTAAGCTTACCAATATAGTTATCAGAGAATCAAAACCCAAGTGTCATCTTATTAAATATGTGAGAGTATGCTCCTTTGCTAGCTTCCCAAACCAACTGTTTTAGCCCAATAAAGCACGTTACTGGTATCAGTATACTGTACCAGGGGGGACCAAAAAAGACCCGGAATTTACGAATTGTGTACATATTCTTACATGTTTAAACTTCAGTCACCTTCAAAGTACTCTCTATTTGATGCAATACACCTATTGAGACGTTTATCCCACTGCTCAAAACAGTTTCTGAACTCGTCGACTTTGATGTCTTTTAGTGCATCTACTGTTTGTTTTACCTCTTCCACATTGGCAAAACGTTTCCCTCTGAGGACTTTTTTCATAGGGGGAACCAAAAAAAGTCACTTGGGACAAAACTGGGTGAATAGGACTGTTCAGCTGTTTTTGCTCCAAAACTGCTAAACATTCAGTTAAGTATGGGAAGGTATGCTCATAAATCACCCATCATGAAACTGGCACATGTTTGAAAGAGTCTTCAAAGAAAATTCACTGAAGCCAAATGCATCCTCTCACAACAGCGCCAGCTGGTACACTGATGCAGATGGGTTCCTAGAACACTCACCTAGCAGGGAAGCCAGTACTACAAGGGGCCTGCCCTCCAGAAGATAATTCCGTTTTTTTATGGGTCCCCCCTCGTACATTTGTCTGACAAGGCAGTATTTTTAACCCTAGGAGGAACAGACAGGAGACCAGTTTTTGGAAAATGTAAGGTTTATGTAAAAAGTCTACCAATCTACAAGCAGTGGCTTAGTACTGATAATACAGCTTTTAGTGAGGTGTCTATGATATCTACCTTTTATCTTTGAAATACAAGCGCCAAGTTAACATGTGTATTCAGGGAAGGTAGGTTTCATACAGGCTTTTCCCAGCTGCAAATTTTTGTATCACATATAATCTTAATGGGGACATAAAAGAAAAACTGCCGAAGTCTGTAAAATACATGAAAATGAATCCATGTATGGCAATTGTTTATGAACGAAGCGGCTTTCACATTTTGTGATAAAGCGTGTGAGAAGGTAATAGTGACGATGAACACATGCACACAGTCTCACAACCCACAACTAATTGTTTTTTACATAGATGCCCAGGTAGAAAAAGTTACACTTAAGAAGAACAGAAAATATGCTAGGAATAGGTAAAGATATAAAAGTTTTAAACTGTGAAACTGTTCTAATGCAAATGAACTCAATACTAAATTTTTTTTTCAGAGACAATTCTCCATGTTTTGTGTTTTTCTCCCTCATGGAAACCTAATTCAATGTTCAATTACAATTTAAATCATAACCAAATCTGAATGTCCAATAAAGCCGTTTCATCAGCCTGTTGTCCTTCAGTCATCTCTTTTACGCTCCACCTGACAGATCACAGAAATTACCGACACTTGACTAGCACGCTCTCAGACTATAGAGTGAACACAGCCTTCTGACAGTCTAAGACAGTCCAGTCCTGGCTTGAGGTGAGTTTGGACAGGAAATGTGGCCAGATGGCAGAAAGTGTCCAGACTGAAGGGTTTGACTGTCAGCTTATTAACAATGGGAAGTAATTTGAAGGCCCTGAGCAGAAAAGTAACAAGAGAAAAGTATTTTAGGAACAAATGTCAGAACTGTGAGGAAGATTAACTGAAGAAAAGGAGACCAGATATAAGAGATTATAGTGCTCAACAGAAAAACCAGTTTAGATGCATGAGATGGCAAAAAATAGCAAGAGCCGTACTGCTGGTCTACCGGAAGTGGGGAACGTGGAGAATCCAAAATGACTCTGAAGTTTCACAGCTAAGAAACCTGGGAAAACAGTGTATTCCCTTGGTAGAGAATAAAGACAGGAGGTAGACTGGAACAGAAGGTGCTGACAAGGGCAGCCCAGCCTATTGCCTTGAGATTTCTGGAGGATCAGATCAGAGAGGTTTAGAGAAAGGTTAGCCCTAGAAAGAGATCTGAGAGAGAAAATTACAAGCTAGTGTTATCCATCGACTACTACGAGAATGCTGAGACAGAATAGGTGAGGGACCAGATCTTAATGCTGGGGACAGGAAAGAAGAACGGGAAGGTGCTCCTGAAGTACAGTGTAGGTGGGACTGGGCAGTACAACGAAGGGCGGGCTGAGATGATGAAGGAAAATGCAGGGATCACGCAGAGGCCAAAGAATGTGAGAAATGAGAACACACTCTCTGATTTCACCAGAAGAGAGTGACTTATGAAACAAAAGGCTGAAGCAGCAGCCTCAGAGACCATGGTATTTAGGAAAAGGGGATATTCAGGAAGCCGACATAAGGTACTCTAGGTCTGGGAATGCAAAACGACAAGACTATAGTAGTAATACGTGAAGGGCCAGTGGAGATTTTCAAGAAAAGGAACTGAGTCATAATTTTTCTCTTCAGTTAAAAAAACTCAGCTTCTTTAAAATTTTCCCTATAAATAATAAAAAAACCCATATACCTGTATTGGTAGACTTTTTGTTGCAACTGCTTTTTCAAGTACATACTTTAGTTATTCTCAGCACATACAGTTATATATCCTAACACATGATTCCGCAGCATCCTTTTTTATCCCTTAAAAGTTTTGTGCACTGTGGAGCAAGATTCTCAGATATCTTAATCAATCTGCCTCAGAAAACAGAAAAGTACATAAACTACAAATAATCCCTTTAAAAGCATCACCTTAAATAGATAAAATAGTTTAATCAGTCACTATCATAATGACAAGAAATTCATTGCTATGAGGTCTATTAAGTAACTGTAAAGAGACTTTCATTTCATTGAAGAAGAGTTAATTTAGGGGGAAATAGACTTTATATGTCATGAAAACAACAGATACTTCCTTAGATTTCAGATTACAACTAGGAGAGGTCTACTAACTATATTTTGCTGATTGCAATACATTTCATTTTTAAAGATACTTTTTGGGCCAGAAGGGGGCTGGAATGTTTTCTTGAAGGAATACAACTATGATAACCAGAGCCCCAAGGAGAAAGCAATATATTACTTGAAAGATAGCAAACATGATGCATAAGAAAACATTCAAAAAAGAAAAGTAGGATCATTCTTCTAGGACACATTAGAAAAAGAGGACCAAAATCGAGGTGTTTTTTTTTTACCCGAATATGTAAAAATACTGAACCAGTGTTTGAATAATACAATAATTATGTCTATACATATCTAAACCGAATATAGCTCAGCAAATATTTTCCCATACATTACCCTACTGATTTTTATCAGGACACTGTAAAACAGAAAAAGAATGATTCCTATCTTCTCCATGAAGAAAGTGAGGGTTGGCAAGGTTAAGTAATCTGCTCAAAGTCACAAAGCAGAGCTGGGTCTAAAGCCCGGGAGGGTCCAACACTGGGCCTGGAGTGCCCCGTGCCAGACAACGCTCACCACCCACGGGGTCAAGGGCCCACCGGTGACCTGAATCTGGACAAGACTGTCAGAGAGTTAAGAGACAACAGCCTCTTAAGGGAACTAAACTGGTTCCCTGTAAACCTGTAAGATGCAAGTTATAAGACACTCTAATTAATAAAGAGCAAGGAGATAAATCAGCTGACTTTTCAGACTTCTGTTTTTGTAATATTAAGATCTCCCAGAACATTACTATTTATCCCCTTCTTATGGAATCTTGCTTACCCTCCTCCTGACGTGTCTGTCAGTGACAACTCCAAAAGAAAGAGCCAACAGGCGCAGACATCTGGCAACTGTGGGACCCCAAACCAGCACTGTTGGCTTCAATATTAAAAATATGTATATACACATTTATATAAACTGCATCATCGTTTCGGCAGACTCAGTCTCATTTCTCAGAGAGGTAAGCAGTCTTGGTAAAGGTTTTTTTATTAGCTTGTCTCACACATAATGTAAAAAAGGGTAACAGTCCTATCTCCTGACTCCCTCCCTTCAAAAAGACTTGAGAAGGTATCTTATTAAAACAACTTGTAAAAAACACAACAAACACAAACCACAAGACATAAGCCACTATAGTAAAAAGTCCATAGGTCAACAAGTACAAGTTTGCTTAGTAATTGTACACAGATAACACTCCCAGTCAGAAAAAGTATCTTTAATTTAGTTGAACTAAAACCTCTTCAAATAGGATGTGGTTTTACCAAGTTCCAAAGACCCTATAACATACTTACGTAATCTTTATTTACTTATTTACATACTAAGTATATGCACAGCTATGTAAGAAAGTCCTAGAAAATAATTCTAACAGAGCAGTATACAATTAATTAAAAGGAGTCAGAACGATGTAAAGCAGCCAGTTATAATGAGTAGGAAAGATGAACCACAAAGCATGTCAGGTGCTACCATTTTCCAGTCGCTGTATCTCATCTTGCCCCACTTGTCCTAGGCGAGATAACAGTTTGCTATAGGCTTTCCTGTTCGAGAAACAAAGAAAACGAGGCCAATATATTTATTGCCTTTTCCAGTATTCTTCATTTACATATTTATAAATTGAACCTGCTTGAATGTCTATTGATACACTCATATGATGTAATTAAACTACTCTGATTCTTTAACAAACTTCAGGACGTATGAATCTAGGATGAGTGCTGAGCCCTTTAAAACATTCTCTTTAGGAACTACAGCCTTATCTCCACGATGTTGCATTACACTGAATAGTTAGTTCAAGCACTATCCTCAGTAGGGCTGTAAACCTATTTAAAAAAAAAACCTATTTACCTTTTACCAAAAACTTTATTATCTAATTGGGTCACTCAGCCTATTAACTGGATACACATGATATGGTTTATTTAGTAAATCAAGAATCCTTCCAAGGACTGATTTGCCACCATAAATTTTATACAAAAACAAGACACAGGAGACTCTACAGTCTCCTTCCCAATGAGGAACACAGTGTTTACAGTGGCAGCAGCACTGGCGAAACACAGAGCTTTCTGAGGTGGTCCCTTTGAAAAGACCCACGTGTGAACGGTTTGTCAATTACAGTACTGTGCCATCTTTCCACTCTGTGCATACCAAATCCTGGGGAATGGAAAAGTAAGCCATTTGTAGCAAGTGAATCTAGATTTTTAATTATGCCCAAAAGAACGTAATCAAATAATCAAACATACCTCAGAGTGATATTTCTGCCAAGGCCCCATTTCTGCTCTGCATCTTGCAGGGCCTGAGTGAGGGTAGGAACCAAGTGAAGGACAACCTGCTGGTCCAGCGCTGCTACTGTTTCTAAAATGCTGTACATCTGACTGTCATACTGCATGCCGTAATTCTGGATAAAATCCCTGGAGGTAAATCAAGTTACACAGAATTACTTCTGGGGCAATTCGTGGGGTGGTATCTATGCAGCAATCAGCTATAACCTGAACACAGGGAAAATCATTCTATGTAAAATTACCTTAGAATCTAGAGTTAAGAATAAGAAGATGATAAGACTTAAAAATGAAGAGCAGACACGGCTTACTTTGGAGTAAGCTATGAAGAAAGTGGTGGCACTGAAAGGAGGAGGGAAGAGCTGGAATCCCAGGAGGGAGAATGAGGGAATCCGAGCCCAGGGGCTTTTTTGCTGCAGCCTGTGTGTTGAATTCTGGGTGCTAAGGATGTGAAAGTAAGAAAAAAATAAGCCTGCCTTCCTAGATTTTTTTTTAGTACTTCCTATCTCTAGATAAATGAAACAATACTTTTATGAGAAAAGCAAGTTATTAATAATATATTTTTATAGTTGGAGCTGAACAAGAGGCTCTAGACCCATAGGAGGCCTTTATAAATAAGAATTACATATTTTAACCCTGAAATTTCCCCTCTCTCACCCAACAAAATAAAAACCACCTTAATAATTTGTCCATAATAAACATGTATCATTTATTCATAGAAATCCTTTCTCCCCCTTAAGGTTTACAGTTTTCGCAAATCCACTTATTTTAGTGCTCCCAGTGTAAACAAACTGTGAACACCTGACATGGGCTGTGTGACGAGAACGAACACTGAGAAATCAAAGATCCAACACCGAAGAAGAATAGGTCCCCAAATTACTTAGTATGGTAGTGCTAGGGTAGAGATCTGTATAATAAAGGTAAACTGGTAGAAACCAGGAGAAAGAAATACTTTAAAATACTGCCCTGACAGAAAGCACAAAAGCAGCAAGGCAGGAAAAAAAAAAGTTCCTTACGTGGTGTCGTTATTCTTGTGAACAAGCATCAGATCGACTCCTACACAGCCGTGCTTCACAAATGAAGCGCAGTGGGGCTTTCTGGGGCAACAGTATCTCAAGCCAAGTATGCACCCGTGATGTGCACTTCCTACACCGTGTCCTGAGTAAACGCTCAGCTGCCCGAAGGCCTGGGCCCCAGTCACCGTGACCCGCATTCCCACCTCTTAAATACATGCGAGAATCTCCCCGACCAGACGCACAGGTAGTTTTAAGTCAGCTCACTTCTCTTGCTCCCTGGCACGTTTATTTATTTATTTTTTAATAAAACAACACAATGTAACAAAACTACTGCCAAAAATACGGTAATTGAAATACTATAAACAAGTAGTAACACATTATGTTTTGGTTAATTAGTTATTTAAAAAAACATGTTGGCTGTCAAAAGGCTGGCAATAGTCCCCTTGCCAGTTGGCGTGTTTTCCAGTTACCTAAACACGGAAGTCAGCTGGGTGGCAGGTTCTCCTTCTGACCCCACTTGGCAGGCTTTTATCATGTACTGCAAGTTCTCCGTAGCTAGCCTTTTAACTAGGAGAAAAATTACAGCATTACACACTGCGTCTGAATTGACCATCTGGATCCTCATTTTTATAAACACTCTTGACTTAGAAAAATATGTTGTTTTCTTAAAGTATGTATATGCTTTCCTTTTATTTCTCAAAATGAAATAGTTATGAGTTTTTGTTTTCTCCCAATGCATATCTCCCAATTTATCTCCCTCTCATTGTAAGAAAATATAAAAAGCTGAAGAGTCTACTTTTTACAACTTTATACCTGAAAAAATACATGTGAAGATATGTCTTTCTCTTCGATAACAGCCCACATTCAAAAAACACTATCAACCTATTCTGCAGGCAGTCACATACTCACAAAAGACAGCCTTTAGTAACTCAGCTGATTTACAGACCAGCAGATTAATTTTTTGAATTAGTAACCATATTTCTCCGACTCATTAACAAATATATACAGAGCAACTAGAATCTGTAAATTTACCTTCCTTAAAATTAGTCAAAGATACATATAAATAAAATCAACAATTTTTGACGCTGTCTTCCTATTAGACAGTAAAGTAACAAAAAGAACATTTGTATTCTTTAAGTATTTAACCAAATCCTTTACACTTGTGCACTATACATAATTCTTAAAAAATAAAAAATAAAAAACACTAGAAAATCCAACATGTTCCAAATGCTACTAAATTTTTTGTGTCGTTTTAGGCCCATTAAGTTTAAGTAGCTTGGGGGAAAAGTGTTTTTAAGAATAAAAAAATTCCGAAAGTGTAACCCATTTTAGAGGGAAAACATGATGCACATGAACTTAAATATTTAGAAACAATGTTTTCTGTGGCATAAGATAGTGGGATAAAGAGGATACAGTATACTTGTCTTTATTGAGAAAATAACTTCTCCCCCTGGCTGGTGTAGCTCAGTGGATTGAGCATGGGCCTGAGAACCAAAGAGTCGCCGGTTTGATTCCCAGTGAGGGCACATGCCTGGGTTGCAGATCAGGTCCCCAGCAGGGAACATGTGAGAGGCAAGTACACACTGATGTTTCTCTCCCTCTCTCTTCTTCCCTTCCCCTGTCTCTAAAAATAAATAAACTCAAAAAAAAAAAAAAGAAGAAGAAAGAAAAGAACTTCTCATATTGGATGCAATTCTAGAATCGGTATCACTGGTTCTTTTTTTTAAAGATTTTATTTTACTTATTTTTATAGAGGTGGAAGAACGAGAGGGAAAGCAACACCAATGTGTGAGAGAAACACTGATCAGCTGCCTCTTGCAGTGCCTCCAACTGGGGACCTGGCCCTCAACCCAGGCAAGTGCCCTGACCGGGAATTGAACTGGTGACCTTTTGGTTTGTGGGATGACTGATGACCAACACTAAACTATACCAGTCAGTGATCACTGGTTCTTTATTTAAAAGATGTTTTCTTGAAAAATTCCAGAAGGTTTTCTTTGGGAAAGTACCAGAACATAAAGAAATAGTTTTCACAGCATATTAATAATAAGTTTTGTTTTTTGAACAAGAGCTTTATTTAGATGTAATTCATATATCATAAAACCAGCCTTTTAGAAATTTACAATTAATTGGTTTTTTATTAATTTTTTAAATTTATTGATTGTAGAGAGAGGAAGGAAGAGAGAAACACTGATCTGTTATTCCACTTATTTATTTACTCATTGGTGGATTCTTGTATGTGCTCTGACTAGGATCGAATCCACAATCTTAGCCTATCAAGATGACACTCTAACCAACTGAGCTAACCGGCCTGGGTAATTAATTGATTTTTAGTGTATTCACACAGTTATGAAGCCATCACCTATTTAGTTCAGAACAATTTTATTACAGCCCCCAAAACTTTACATCTACTATTTCTTTCTCTCTCCTCACTAGCCCAGAACAATCTCTAATCTACTTTCTGCCCCTGACTCTTCTGGAAATTTTATATACATACAATCATACAATATGTGGTCTTCGGTGATTCTCTCCTTTTTTACTTAGCATACTGTTTAAGGCTCATTCACACTGTAAAATATATCAGTACGTACTCCCTTTTCTTCTGATAGCCAAATGATATTCCATAGTATGGATACACCCCATACTGTTTACCCATTCATTAGCTGATGGACAATTGGGTTGTTTTCATTTAGCTATTATGAGTAATGCTGCTACGAATATTAATGCATAGGGTTTTATTTAAAAATATTGCAATCTTTGTTTATTTTATATTTGAATTGAGCTTTTTTAAAAACACTAATTTTTTTTTAGATTTTTTCAACAGCTTTATTGCCATATATTTCTCATACCATACAATCCACCCATTTAACATGTGGAATCCAATGGTTTTTCATATATTCACAAAGCTAGACAACTATTCCCACAGTCAATTTCAGAATATTTTCTTTACCTGGAACTTCCCCCCCAATCCCCGAGCCCTTTAGCTATCATTCCCTACCCTGTGATACCCTCTAAGCAACCAGTAATCCACCTTCTGTCTCCACAGACTTACTAATCTGTGTATTTCATGTAAGTGAAACCATATAATATGTGGTCTTTTCTAACTGGCCTCTTTCACTTAGAATAATGTTTTCAAGGTTCACTCATGTTGTGGCATGTACCAGTGCTTCACTCCCTTTTATGGCCAAATACTCTACTGGGTGAATATATTACATTTAAAAAATCTACCCATCAGGTGATGGGCAATCTACCTTTAGGTTATAATAAACAACACTGCTGTAGGCATTAATGTACAAATTTCTGTGTGGACATATATTTTTATTAATTATGGGTGTACACCTAAAAGTGGCATTACTAGGTCACATGATAATTCTATGTTTAACCATTTGACGAACTACCAGACTGTTTTCCCAAGTGGCTCCACCATTTTACATTCCCAACAGAAGTAAATAAAAGCTCTAATTCCTCTACTTTCAAACCTTGTTTTATCTGACTTTTTCACTATATTCAACCTAGTGAATATAAATGGTATCTCATTGTGTTTTTGATAGCATTTCTTTGATGAATAATGATGTTGAGCACCTTTTCAGGTGCTTATTAGCCATTTGTTTATGTTCTTTGGAGAAATGTCTATTCAAATCTTTTGCCTATTTTTAATTATTTCTTTTTATTATTGAGTTGCAACAATTCTTTACATACTATAAAAATAAGTTCCTTACGTTAAGTGACTTACAAATATATTCTCCCATTCTGTTGGCTGTCTCTTCACTTTCTCGATAGTGTCCTTTGAAGCACAAAAGTTCTTCACTTTAAGTCCAATTCACCTCTTTTGTGGCTCATGCTTTTAGTGTCATATCTAAAAAATTATCACCAAATCCAAGATCATGGAGACTTACTCCAATGCTTTCCTCTAAGAGTTTTATGGGTTTAGCTCTGACATTTAGGCCTATGACCCATTTTGAGTTAATTTTCCCATATGGTATGAAGTAAAGGACCAAGTTCATTCTTTAGCCTGTGGCTAATTACCTGACCTAGCACAATTTGTTGAAAAGGCTATTTCCCCCTTACTAAGTCATCTTGGCACCTTAGTCCAAAACTAAACCAAACCAAACCAAACCAAACCAAAACCAGACACGTGGGTTTATTTTGGGGCTCTCATTTCTACTCCACTGATCTATCTTTATGCCAGTACCACACTGTCATGATTACTGTTGGTCTGTATTAAGTCATGAAACTACAAAGTGCAAGTCTTCCAACTTTCTTCTTTTTCACAATTGTTTTGCCTATTCTGGGTCCTCCACCATTACATATTTTATAGATGCAGCTCATTGGTTTCTGCAAAGAAGTCTGTTGGGATTCTGGTAGGAGATACACTGAATTTGCAAATGGATTTGGGGAAATAATCTGAACAAATGAACAACTCTTCCTAGATGCATCAGAGAAATGAAGTCATAGGGCAAACTGCTGCCCCCAAAACTGAACAAAGAAGAATTTGTCTAATTCAGTTTAAATATTTCTACCAGAATGAGCTCCAGCAGCTGGTTTCTGGTCCTTGTAAGCTGTGATTCTCTTTATTTTCCTCTTTTTTCAGTTTTAATTGACCTAACAGCTTTGGTTCAAAATAATAATCACAACAAGTATTCGGTGGTCATACCTTCTGGGTATGTGAAATGAATGACAGCGATGTTACACACGACAGGAGAAAGGGGTTGGGAACACCGAGGTAAGGGGCACTCGCACTACCATGAAGGAAAACAGTGTCATTTGAAAGTGGACTTGGACAAGTTTAAATATACTACAAATTCTGGGGAAACCATTAAAAATAAAAATTTTTATAGGAGTATATTTGGTGCACTGAGAAAATACAATCATTTAAAGTGCTCAATTAAAACCATCAGAGAAGGCAGAAAAAGAGAGTATTAAAAAGAATAAGAGCAATGAATAGTAGGTATATGGTAGGTATTAATCCAACTGTATCAATAATTACTATAAATGTGAATGGTCTAAATTAAATGACAGACTGACAATAAACAAAAAAAGAAGGTCCAACTGTACATTGTCTGCAACTGTGGCTACTTTAAATATAAAGACATAGATAGGCTAAAGGGAAGGAGAAACATATGCAGTGCTAACACAATTAAAAACAGAACTGTAGTAGATATATTATTTCAGACAAAGGAGGCTTCAGACCAAGTAGCATTATCAGAGAAAGAGGTATGCTACACAACGACAAACAGCTCAGAAGAGAACTGCTTCAGTCTGACATCTACAAAAACCCTACAGCTGACCTCAGAGCTTACAGTGAGAGGTGAGATGCGTCCCACTAAGATTAGTAATGAGACAAGGATGTCCGCTCTTGCCACTTCTATCAACATTGTTCCAGAAGTTCTAGTCAGGGCGAGAAAAAGAAATAAAAGGCATCTAGATTAAAAAGGAAACATGCCCCTCTCTGCAGATGATATGATTTGTATATAGAAAATCCTAAGCACTCCACTAAAAACCTATTGGAATTAATAAACTAGTTCTGCAAAGTTGCAGGATACAAAATCAAAATACAACAGTGTATTTTTATGTACTTTCAATGAACAATCTAAAAATAAAATTAAGAAAATTATTCCAATAAAATAGCCTCAGAAAGAATAAGAAATAAATTTAACAAAAGAGAAATACAAATTTATACTCTGAAAACTACCATTGTTGAAAAAAATTAGAGACTACCTGAAGAAAAAGATGCCATCTTCATGGATTAAAAGAGCCAGTGGTGTCAAGGTGGTGGTGCGCCCCACACTGACCTACAGAGTAAGTGCAGCCCCCCCACAACCCCAGCAGACTTCTTTGTAGAAACTGACAAGCTGATTCTATGATTCCTATGTAACTGCAAAGGACCCAGAATGGCCAAAACAATCTTGAAAAAGAAGAAAGCTGGAAGACTCAACTTTCCAATTTCAAAATGTAGTACAACCAACAGTGCTCATGACAGTGTGGTACTGGCATAAACACAGATCAGTGGAATGTAATTGAAAGTCCAGAAATAAACCCACGTGTCCATGGGTTTGAGGTGTTTTTCTATTTGTTTTTGACAGAGGTGACAAGATGATTCAATAAGGTGAGAATGACAACTTCTTAGCCCTTTACATGTTGAAGTGGAAACCCAAAGAACACCTCTGACTGTTACTGCTGACCTGGCTTTCCCCTCAGCTCCCTCAGCTCCTGCTTCCTGCATTCCGGTGCTCTGTCGTGAGCTGCACGTGCATCTTGTTAAACTTTCCTGTTGGACTGACCTGTTCACCATTATAAAGTGTCTCTATTTCTAATAAGGCTGTTTTGCCTAATGGTTATCTTGTCTGATACTGGTATAGCCAGGCCTGCTTTCTGTGCTTAGTCTGCAATGATGTATATCCTCTTCCACCTTTTACTTTCAATATTGAATCTAAAGTGTTTCCTCAGGTATATAGTTAGATCTTTAAGAAAAAAATCTATTCTGACAAACCTCTGTCTTTTGATGGTTCAATCCTTTTACAATTATTGTTACTATTGATATGGTCGGATATACATCAGTCATTTTCACATCTTTCTTAAGGTCTCCTGTTGTGTTCCTCTACTATTTTGAAGTCTTCATCTATTAAATCCAATATTTGATTGCTCTCACTTGCAGCTTCTGTTGCCTGGTCCCTGCCCCCCAGTGTACAGATATTTTTTTTTTCTTTATATGTCTTCTAATTTTTTTCTTTGTTGAAAACTGGACATATTTAGTGAAGTCTACTTCCTGTCCCTTCTCCCCACTCCCCAGGGTGAAGCCTCTGATATTGCTCCTCAGGTGCTGAGTAACCTTGGGTACGCCCACGGTCTCCACCGGAGGATGTGGCTTTGACAGTGCTCTCTTTGACTGTCCCTTTCCATGTTGACACCAGCTGTTAAGCTCCACTAATTGCTAGCTGATTATGCTATTATTTTTGAGAATGCCCTGGGGCATAAATTGCTTTACAGACTGGTCTAATCAAGTTCAGCTTTTTTAAAGGGATAAAACACTGAGGTTAGTGTTTGAGACTTGTTCTGACCCAAGGGCTCTAACCAGCTGTCTCTTTCACCCATTTTCTCACCAAACTAGCTGGCCTACAGATTCTTTTATAGCTACAATGAATCTATTATTATCCTACCTACTGCCTTTTATCACAAACTCCACTGTTTTTGACATTCCCCTCAGGCCTGAACTTTCACACTGTGTTGCAAATGAAGTAGTTCTTTGGGGAGAGGTGCAGAGTTCCAGGCTTTAATCTCAGATGCAAGGCCTGATGCTGGGGATAGGGACAATGGTGCCTACTACATTCTGGGCGACATACACACTTTAGGAGCTGAGTCTTGTGGAAGAAGGGGCAGCTGTCCCAGGTCCTCTCAGCTTCTTCCTCTTGGCATGGAACCCCCACATACAAGCTATGGCAGGGATGACTGGCATGCCCGTATTCCCAGTGGTGTGGCACTCAGCATACTGCAACCACCGCAGAGTGGGGCTCAGCAGTATCAGGGAGCCCCCACTTAGCCATACTTCCCTAAAACAAAATTTAGCATGAGGTAGCATGGAGGAACAACGAGAAATGTTGGTATACTGCCTCTCACAGGATCCCAGCCCTCCTATTGTAAGGTGGGGAGAGAGGGAGCCCTATATTCCTGGATTTATTAACTCTGGAGTAGAGTTTCTGTACTGGGAGAAAAGAAGTGGTCTTCAGTCAAGTACCACAGACTCTTACCAAGTTTTAGTAGATTTTTTTAAATAAATGTTTCTCCTCTTGTCATAAACTCTTAGGACTATTTCCAGAGAATTTAAATGCTTTCTTTGAAGTAATTTTCACCAGTTTTGCTGTGGAGCAGGCTGGCAGACCTCCTTATGTTGTCACATAAGAAGTGGAACTCATCAAACTCCCTGTATGGGTTTTGGAGTGAACATGTGTTTGAAATACTCCAGGGCACAAAACTGGGAGTGGGCTTGCCGAATCATTTAGTAGCACTTGTCATGACTGGACAAACTGTCCTTTTAAACACTGAGACCACAAGGAGAGCCAGAATTTTCTCTGAGCCAAGCACACAGAGCTACGCTGAATTTTGCTCCTTCAAGGTGACGAAGGCAGTACGGTACTGTGCAGAGAATTCTGTATTCCATCTGTGTTGAAGCACTCAGTAGCTCGTGTGGACCCAGGAAGAAAGAGCATTTGATGTGAGCCTCAAGAAGGAATATATCTGCTGAGATGAACTCCCCTGGGGCAAGTGAGGGCCCAGATTTTCCAAGTGGTAACAGTCTGCTGACAGCGGCTCCTCACACTCTGATACCGAGGAGAACCTGGGACTGAAATCTTGGCTTCCTGCACTGTCCCCTGCTGGCTTACACCGTCTGAGTCAACCACCTCAGGAACACCTGGTTTCATCTTTCTAATAAAAAGCCCTGTCCTGTTCAATCAGAACCACACAATTTTGAAACCTCATTTGCATGAACTTGGGGTCTTGAGTGGGAACTTTATAAAAGATGGCTTCCTCTTTGTCTCGGTGGAGCACAATTCAGACTGCTCCCTGAATCTGTGTCTCCCAGACTACAGCTCCTTTAACTCAAATAAATGCTTTTTTTTTGCTTTAGTACAGTCTTAAAATTAACTTTGGTTTACTCTAGATATAAGAGGAAAAGCTCACCTTTCAAATGCTGGTTTTCTTTATAATAAATATTACTATCATCGAAATATGAGGCTAAAATTTTATACTGTCTGCTCTGTCTCAAGAAATTTTGTATTACCTAACACAACAAGCTTTTACTGACATTAAAACTATGCCACCCTGGCTGGTGGCTCAGTTGGTTGGAGTGTCGTCCCCTACCCTGAAAGGTTGTGGGTTCAATTACTGGACAGAGCACATGCCTAGGTTGTGGGTTTGATCCCCAGTAGGGGCTCACATGGTAGGCAACCAACCAATCGATGTTTCTCTCACACAGATGTCTCTCTCTTTCAAATCAATAAACATATCCTTGGGTGAGAATTTTTTTAAAAGTCTGCATAAGTTTTCAATGAGGGTAAAATTTCTAAAGAAAAGTTTAGGCTCCATCTGGGTATTCTTCAGTGAAGGAATATTACTATGAAGTAAGGGTATTTTAAATTAACATAACATTTTCCACAAAACCAAGCTTGAGAGCAGAAATAACATTTTAAATTATTAAAGTAAGGATTAAAACAAAATATGCATAAAATTTTTGAGATAAAACGGAACATTTCAAAGAGGTATTTGAGCTTTTAGCTACCACTTTGGGCACTGCCCTCAGATCCTTGAGGATACATCCTATACTCTCTTATCACAGCAGTTATAAGTACTTAGGTAGAAACATTTGAGAAGCCCTGCCCTGAACAATCACATTATAATGATAAACACACACACACAAGAGCATTCTATTTACATTTAAAAAATTCCTCCAGGATAGAACCGTGGCTACTATTCTGCATATTCCCAATAAGCTTATTAAAGCAGGCTACTCACAGTGGGGATTAAATAAATGATGCTTTAAAGAGATCACTGGCAGTGAGCTAAGGAGACTGAAAACAAAAGGAATACGATCAAAGGATCCTTACAAGTTTACCCAAGAAATCAGCTTAGATATTCTAGCAGACACCTGAATAGGAGAAATTGTGCTGACTTCTCACAACTTAATATTGAACAAGATGCACTGCATACTGGAATCAGATTGAACAAATATTCTTTAAGAGGTTAACAAGTCTAATCAGAGGAAGTAGCCCTTAAGTAAATGATTTGTCTTAGAAAAAACTAAGCTAGCCCTAGCTGGTGTGGCTCAGTGGATTGAGCACTGATCTGACATTTCTCTCCCTCTCTTTAGCCCTCCCTTACCCTCTCTCTGAAAATAAATAAAACCTTAAAAAAGAAAAAACTGGACTATACTGAAACATCAGTTTTTAATCATTTTATCATGCTATACCCCAGTTACTGGCTGGATTTTGGAGTTTGTTCTTTAGCCACAATATATACAAACTGATATGATAAACACTTTTTTAACTATCAATTTAACTGATAGGAAACAGTACTTATTAAAGAGTGAATAGAAAAGTCTAACAAACACACACAAACTCCAACTCACCTTGTGGTTCACTGACCAACACCAAGCACTTTAAGATGCCAGGGAGCAGAAGTCCAACCTCAGAAACGTCTATGCTGGTTTCTTTGCAGAGCTGGAGGGTGAAGGCCAGAATGGATGCTAAGCGTGGAGGGTGCAAGAACTGTTTACACTCAAAGTAGGATTTCCTGAAAGGAAGCACAATTTTGGTTTTCTGTTCAAAGTTTTGGTAGTAAAGCAAATGACATATGTTATAGATATTGGCAAATTTTCTTCCACACAGATTAATAAAGCACAATTTCTAAAAAGCATGTATATTTTACCGTGCTATTTTCAAACACAGAATTTTAGAAGCATTTAGATGACTGCATATCCTTTTGTTCTGCTGTAAGGGCTAAAGTGGAATAGAGACACAAACTAAATTTAAAGCAACCTGGTCTTAAAAGGAACTTTATCAAAATCCAGATAAAAATGTAATTGTTAATTTGATTTTTTTTCCTAATATAGGCCTGTTCTCCCCTATCAGCTCCTCAATGATGCAACATTCTCTATGTCAAATTTGTGTAAAGAAGTCTCTTCTCACATTTATTTATTTGTAGGGATTTAGGAGGAGCTGTTTTTTTCCCCAATTCAATAAGAAGATTATCCTAGGAATTAGCTTCCCACTCTTAGCTTTACCTCTTTCCTTCCCTTTGGAAGTAAAAGGATCAGAGAAGTAATTTAGGATTTCATATCTTCTCTCAAAGCAGGACAAAATATAGCATTAGAACTCAGCTGAGATCATACAGATAATTCATCTGACTCATTTTTTTATCTCTACCTTGTAGAATAGTTCTTGGCTCATAACAGGTGTTCAGGGGACATCTGTTATAGTCTCCCATAGCCTGTTTGGACATCAGGAAAGCCTACAGCACCCAGTATTCCCAGGAGGTCTCCCATCCAAGTACTAACCAGGTTCAACCCTGCAAAGTGTGATTACTCGGTTTCTAAAAGTCTAGACAATGTGAAAAATTGTCAAATGCAGCTAAATCTAAACTAGACATCCACATATACTTGCAAAGCAATAATTTACAAAGATGAGACATAGAAATCGCTGAGAACTATAAACTCCATAAGGGCAGGAACTATGTCTTCACCATCATTTCTACTCCATGCAGTGACTTCCAACAAATATTACATACTAGAAGATTCATTTATTCTTTGAGGACAAGGGTTTTGTCTTTTTTGTGCACTGCTGAATTCCTAATGCCTAGAACAAATGTTTATTGGGTACCTACAGTGTACAGGTACAAGTCTAAGAACCGGAACGCAAAATTGAATAAAATATGGTCTCTGAAAGCAGGGGACTCAGTGTTCAGTGAAAAAGTTAGACAAGAAAAAAGAAAAGACCATCACGATATAATGTGACAGGTGCTCTGAATAATAAGCCCTGAATTCTCAGAAATTCAGAGGAAGGAGCCCGAACTAAGACTTGTTAACTGCAGGAGTAGAGAAGCATGTAATGGAGGAAGGCATAGGAGGCAATCTCTAGTTCTTTCCTAAGTATTTAAAAGAAAAAGGAATTCTTACATTTTGTAGCCTTCAACTACAAATCAGGAGAAAAAATGTTTTCAATGGCAAATAGGAAAGTCAGCTAGAGCAGCCAGGATTTTCAACATTGGGCTTCAAAACAGTTTTATGACCTTAAGGATTTAACTTCACCTCAGCACTTGT
The DNA here is from genome assembly GCA_004024845.1 of Tonatia bakeri. NCBI lineage: Eukaryota > Metazoa > Chordata > Mammalia > Chiroptera > Phyllostomidae > Tonatia > Tonatia bakeri. The sequence goes on from PVIA01001911.1 coordinate 104,601, forward strand.
CATTTGGTTTATACTAAAATTACTTAGACAACGTCTCAAACATGGTGGTAGAATGCTACCATCTTGGTGGGAATTCAGATATAAGTAAGGCAAAAATATTATAATTCTGTGAACTGAATCATCCAGAGCACAGGACTTCAGAAGGAAAGAAGCGTCACGGTACACGGAAATATTACATGTAGGTCTCAGAACGTCTAGGTGGACATTTGTCCAAATGGACGTCTTTTAATGGAGGGAACTATAAAGCATTTTGGAGAGGCAACAACTAAACCAGTCTCATTATGTTTGTATACAGAGTCAATTCCATAGGCAAAAAAAAAAGGAAGAAGGAGGAGGTCTGGGGACAGGAGAGTGCCATAATAGAATAGTATTTCAGGAAAAGTAATCTGGTGGATTTACTTAGGCTGGACTAGAAGAAAAGATGAGACAGTGAGAGTGGTTAGGAAAATGGAGCAACAGCCTAGGTATAACGTGATAGGGAAAGAGAGATGTGAAAAGAAGGGGAGGGCACAGGGGAGGGAACAAAGCCATGAAGCTCCCAAACCTGAGTAGCAGAACACTAGGGACACAGGAACGGGGTTGGAGGAAGAAAGAGTTTAGACACTTAGTTCTGTAAAGAGTGGATGGGTGATATCAGGTCATTAAAAACAGAAACAAACAAACAAACAAAAACACTGGATAAGAATATATAGTACCATAGCATCTTAAAGTTTAAAATTTAATTTCACACGAAGGTAAATACTCTTTGAAGGCAAAGAAAAGATAATTTTTGCATTGAATATTCTAATATTGCAGCTAAAAGGCATTGGGTGTAGTACAAAACCTCAGAAAGTTTCATTTATTTGTCTGCCTAATGATAAAACTGAGTTATTAAGACAGAGAATAGACTAACAAAATAGTACTTCATATCACTTCCTTTTTCATTTTAGGGATATTTTCACTTATTATTTTCATAAAATACAATTACTGTATTGTATACAGTATAAAACAGTTACTGTTCATCCGATGAAAAACTAAAATATATATACACACACACCTTTAAAACATATATAAGAAAAATAACTGCTGTGTAGAGAAAACAAGCAATTTAAAAAAGCATCGTCTTAGGCTGCCTTGAACAAAAATCATTTTAGTAACATCTTAGATAATGCTGTTCAGAAAAAAGTCTTCTAAACTACTGGTATTCTAAGGAAGATCAATACTTTTGAAATGCTTTGTTACTTTTTAACGGATTAATATATTGTAAATACCACTTATTTTTAATATTCAGAGTACCTTATGACTTGTACGATGCATTTCTTCAGAGGGGACATCGGTGCACCATTGCCCGAGTTTCTCAGCGCCAACAAAACCGGATGCTGCCCGAGGTCCAGAATGTGCGGCGGCACTGGAAGGAACCGCCCGATATACTGCTCAGTGACATTCCCCAGCAACTGATGCAAATAGGCGTTTGCATTTTGAGACTGACAACACACGTTACACATGCCCTACAGGAGGGAAAAAAACAAATAATATTAAAAGGTAAAGTTAACAAAATATTTAGGAACTTACTAATTTAGTTCCTCGCATTTATATTCATGGCAGACTTTGTAACTTATCATAATCAACAAGGACACCACCTGCTACCAATAGATAATGTTTATACGAAGTTCAGGGAGTTGCTGAGCTTGGTGACACCTATGTCGTGGCATCTCCCAAACAGACTCCTCTCGGGAGCACACCCAAAGGAAGCAGGGGAACGTGCAGGAAGACAGAGGAAGCTTCCTTCTTCTCTCATCCTCAGAAACCTCGACCACCACACTCATCGACTGCATATGTATGTGGAATTCCAAAGTATAAAACATATTTTAGGTCAGTTCTTTTAAATGTAGGGCACTGACCATTTATCTAAGACAAAACTTATGCAACAATATTCCATGTTAAGAAAGGTGATATTTTTTTTAATTAACAAAGGGAGAAAAATGCAGATTATGACTCAGAATAATGACAATTTATTTTTAAGGTTTTCATTTGTCAGGCACTGTGCCACGTAGTTTATATACATTATTTCATTTAAATTAATCAAAAACCCACCGAGTTAGTGTTACCATAGCTCCAATTTTACAGCTGAGGACACTGCAGTTTAGGAGAGTTAGGAGCTTGATCAAGGTCACACTGAACTCACAATGGCATGTTGCACGTCTGCTGATTTAATCGCTGCCCTTTGTACAGACATTAACATACTTCTATGTAGAACCCAGTATCTGACAGTTACAAACAAACCAAAACCACAAGAAACAGAAATTTTTTCCTGCCAATATTACTTATTACTAACTGTAATCACCAACACTACAACAAATTACGATCTAAACGTTCCTTTATAATTTGGTGCTTTCTGCTTCACAGTGTGTTCTCCCAGAGAAAGAATGAGAAATGTTCATATCTACAGTTTGTCTTTTTATTTTAAAGTTGTTTATTGATTTGAATGGGAAATATATACATTCGATTATTTCTTTTTTATGTATATTTTATTGATTATGCTATTAGAGTTGTCCCATTTTTTTCTCCCCTTTACCCCTCCCTCCCTCTAGCAATGCTCCCTGTAGTTCATGTCCATGAGTCGTACATATAAGTTCCTTGGCTTCTCCATTTCCTATACCGTTCTTAACCTCTCCCTGTCTATTTTGTACCTAACAATTATGCTCCATATTCTCTGTACCATTCCCTCATTCTTCTTCCCCCCCAGAAATGTTTGCCTACATTTTAGCTATAAATATTTACCCAATAAGAAATTTTGAAAGGGTATTTGTAATAAAAATTAGCGTAGCGTTGTTAAAACACTAGCAATTAAACAAACAATTAAAAAAATAATGAACACGCATGGCCTCCTTTCTTTAGTGCTTTGTTTGAGGAAAAGCGCATTAAATCAGAAGATGAAGCAATATACGGATACATTTTGAAAATTCAGAAAAGGAGAGCTAGTACCTTTGAGAAATTAAAGATATAGCGCCAAGTCAATCCTGTCAAATGGATAATTCACCAAATTTTTCAATTTACAACTCTGGAAGCTTATATGACTTCTTATTAAATGTACACATTTGGTTTAGGAGGGCCCCCGGAGCAGGCACTGCAAGACCCCCTGTTGCCCCCAACTCCCTAGCATCCAGCCCCCCCGGGAGTCAGCAATGCTTTTTCATTTTGCTAGGGGACACTCAACTTTGCTTTAAATGCTACTATAAATACAAAATTAAGGAGCCAACCTCAAATGAATTAGAAATTGTAAAAATCTGTTTAAAAAAACCATCTGTGGAAGAGACTGCTTATTACCTAAGTGAAATCCACGTCCCCTTCTTCCTCAGCTTCCCTTGCTGGAACCTAAATAAGGAGCACTTATCTTTATTATCAGACACTAATGAATAAAAAAGTACACCTCCTTTCTCCTAAATGACAGATCACTGTTTCCAAGTGCCTAATGAACATCATTAGCTAGATATTCCCAGAACCTCAAACTACAGCTGTTTAGAAATTCTAACCTTTATCCCTTTATGTCCAGAATACCTCATTTCAGTTAGTAGCACTACTACCTACATAAGCAGCCACCCTGGAATCTAAAAAGTATTCTGTTTTTTCTGTTGCTCCGCAACACTCAGCAAGTCTTTCTGCCTGGAGCTCCTAAATGTTTCTGAGGTTTACTGTGAGCTCTACACCCACTGCCTTAGTTCAAAGCCTTCAGATAATGAACTAGTTACTGCCTTCCAAATCTCCAATCTGAGCTCCACACCCACCATGTTGGCTACTGTCACCAGAATCACCTCTCTAAAATGTAAGTATGTGTCACACCCACCTCCCCACTCAAAGTCCATTAGGAGTCCCCGTGTAAAAGAACCAGCCCGAACTGCATGGCATGCAAAGCCCCCGAGAATGTGGCTCCTCCTGTATGAATCTCCAGCCACAACTGAATTGTTTCCCTCCCCCGCCAGTAGGTCATATTTCTTACAAAAACCATGCCCTTCACATGCTGGTCCCTCTGACAGGAACAGAACTTCAACTCCTACCCACTCTGCTCTTTGACACATAGTATCCTGGACAGTGTCCTCTCTCACATCTTCTCATCCCGGTCTGGGTGACAGACAGATGAGGCCCTAAGAAATACACTGAGCACACTGCTCTAAGTGTCCATGCTAGTCAGCCTCCTCTATCAGCTTCCAACTTCTTGAGGGTATAGACTTCGTCTTTTCCATCTCTGTTTCAGAGTCAAACATAAAAGGACTTAAAAACACGCTAAACGGAAGTACCACATGTACCACATACACTGAGATGACAATGCATGGTTTTTAAATCTGCAGGTAGTGAGCTGTTTTAAGGCAACATTTCAAAAAAATTTTTTTAACTTTTAAGTAGCCACACGTACTATACCTGGAGATACAAAGGAAGGTTCCTCTGAATTGCAGCCAGCCTGGGTGTAGGCAGCTCTGTCTCTCGCTGCAACACCGCATGGGGCAGCAGTAAGCAATCGATGATCCGGAACAGCAACTTCTGGGCTTTAGAGGTGGCGAAGATCTGTGCCCAGGATTTAACAAGGATTCCTAACAGAGAAGAGCAGTCACAGTAGTTACGATTATCTTTCAAGTAGAAAATTTTGTCATTCTACTAAAAAAATTATAATTAAAGCACATAGGAACAAGTTAAAGTAGGCACTAGGAAGGAACATTTATTATGAATCAAAAAACCTTGTCAAGTGATGTATTTCACTAAAAAGACAAATTTCTCTCAGAGTTCTGGGCCAAGAAAAGCATACACTTCCTGAGCGGCTGATACTTAAAACATACACATTCCCACGTACAATGTGATTTGGTAACACATTATGGGTATACATAAGTTGAGTGTTGCAATTAATAAGATCTTTCTTTCTTTTGGCTCTAGGAAACTCAGAGGCAAATACAATCTAACTTTAAGAACACAGTAAAATCACATGCTATGTTTTTATGTGTACACTGACTTTTCACTGGGCTTCGTCATGCTACTCCACATTTTTTTGATACCCTTATTTCTTTTAATTTTTATCTTACACACAATTTTATATGCTTTCTCAACCCAGTTTGCAACAAGGAGAGATATTACTAAATTAAATTGTTAAAATGGGAAAAAAGGATTAGCTGTAACACCCTTGAAGCAACCACTTAACCTCCTTGAACTTCAGTTTTTATAACTTTCAATTATTTAATATAAACAAATAGTAAGTTTAAATTTTAATTCAGAAAGAAGAGAAACAGATGTCTTTACTCCATGACGGGAGCCTGTCAATCACTACATTTGAGGATAGTAAAGCTTAACAAGTGAGCGCCCTTCGTTTAGTGATTAAAAGCAGATTTATAATTCCCATTAGAGTGTATTACTGCCACTGAGGTCTCCTTTACTGGGGGTAAAAGAAAAAATATTTAAAAGGAGAGCATTAAGTGCTTGCCCAAAGAGCAGAGTGGTAAATGTACTGGATAAACTTTTATATTTTATCTTATCTTAGAAAGCAAAAGAGGTGATAAAATTCAAAGTCATTTTCATAAAACAGAAAGTTTAAAATTCAAGTTCTGAAGGAACACAAAAATATGCTTATAGCAGAGTATAATGACGTTAAAAAAAAAAAGCCTAACCAATAATCACTTCTAAGAACAACAAACAGCAACATTAATCTTCTGTTGTAAAAGGAAATACAATAATCAATCATAAAGAAACACAATGCTCACTTAGCAATATTTTAAATAATGCTGGCTTGCTCCTCATTTTTCCAGTAGGCGGAAAACTTGAGAGTGACAGCAATATAAGAAGAACTCACATCCTAACGAACATTAATATACCCACAAGAGGAACTGCCATCATCACCGACATTTCAAATGATTCATATCATTCTAAGGTGTCACCCAGGTATTAACTTATACAGAGCAAGGACCTTCCAAACCGAAAATGCATCACGGACCCTTGTATTTCATCTTCTGCCACGGTTAAACTGCTCTGCTTAAGATCTTAAGTTTTATGAGTTCACGGAAGACAGAGGTGATACATTTGTTTGACTGCTGTAACAGATTCCTACTTTTCTTAAGTTTCAGAAACGTACATTTCAGTGTGCATGGTACTAAAAATGCAGAGAAAAAAATTTCTGCAGTAAAAGAACTTGAGGAAAGTATAAATACATAGCATAGCTTTGTAAAAAAAGAACAACTCATTTTTGTGGCTATAAAAATACGACTTATTTACTGATGAAGCTGAAACTATAGAAAGGTTTTGGGGAACACGCTCCCACAATTGAAAGAGAGCTGCACTCTAAGAGCTTTTATGCATTTCCCTATTTTCTACTGTATGTATTACGCCTTTAAAAAGTGAAAGGGGATCATTACAAAATATATTTTTACAAGGTATTTATAGTTAGAAAATAACTTTGTTCATTTAGGAACATTAAAAAATACATTACATACTATTAGCTAGGTTCATAAAATTACTGAGTTCCAGAAATATGCCAGCCCCTACATTGGAGAAGCTCTTTAATGGATGCACCCCAGTTCCCAATCTGCTGCCTGACACATACATACTCACACACATGCAGAGGAGACAGAGAGAGAAAATGTCCTTATTGTTCAAGATACAACATGACAATGGGAATAAAAGGTTAAAAAAATATGGCCGACACCATGAGTAAGTTTAAAATTTAGTAAGGGCGTGCAAGTACACAAATAATTATAATAAATGACAAGCTATGAAAAATGTCAAAAGAGAAGGACAGATGAAACACCCACAGGGAGATCAAGTCCACAGGGAGTGTGAGAAAGGCGGGACACTTGTCCAGGGCACTGAAGGGACAGGGGTAGAATTTCAGTTACAAAGTCCAAGGAGGACGAATGACTGCAGCTAGAGAAGGATGATCCAAAGGAAAGGCATGGAAACAGAAAAGTAAAACATATGAATGAGCAAAACAAAACAAAAAAAAGAAGAAGAGAGATACAAAGAGGAGGAAAGTGGAAGAAATCACTGATAGCTCTATCCTGCTTTCTCAGATGCCTTAATCTGAAGTGTGATTTCATCAAATTTTGCACCTTGCAAGTGAACAGTAGTGGGTGCCCAGTGAGGAACTCTCTTTCTTTCAAGGGGATATGATATCCCAACCCTGCATGCTTCAAACAGGTTTGAACTCTGAAGTTTATACTTGCTCTTTCTCCATTTGTTCTAAATGTGTAGAAGACAGTAAGTTATCTGTTCCTAACATCTGATAAATTAAATGGGTGACACTATAGCAGTATACTGTATTCCCAGCCCCTGAGATCTAGGCAAAAGGGAAGCATACAGGTCTACTTGCCAATAAATAAAAAAACGATCATGTAATCAAACAAACAAGGCCCTCAGTTCTTCATAAGGAGATTTTTGCCGTGGGTCCACATATCTATCACCAATCCAAAAATGATTCTGTAGTTCCTGATAAGACTATCATATATTCTGTAAAAACATACCTCGAAATCATACACTGAGCTTGGCAGACTTACAAATTTTAAGTGTAAATACTGAAATACTTATTTATCTACATTTTTCTGTAGTAAATTTATGATGAATTTTCACTGATATTTTTCTCTGAAATTAAGACTGAATTGCCACTACGGCTTTCACTACATTCTAAATCATCCACATCTACACATTTTCAAATTCTCCTTCATCTTTGACAACAAAGATAAAAGGTCTCAGACAGCCCAAGTCAGGTTTACGCATATGTTTATAAGATCAAAGGAAAGAGATTTAAGATTTTGGCCACAGAGAAATTTTTTTAAAAAACTTAAATTCTGTATAAAAACTTCTAAGGAAACCCGTCTCGTTTCCCTTTATCCAGTTCCTATTTTTGGTTAGCAACATGATTTTAGTGAACAAAGGTATTCAAATTAGTGACTTTCTAAAGATGAACTCCACTGTTACAGAACAGGCACAGAAAAAGATTTCTTTTTGGAAGAAAAAAATAGAGTATTGTGAGAAACAAGATGTGTGGCATAAATATCTTTAGTACTGTAATAAATTCTCTCCTGACCTCCTTCATATAGAGCAAACTATAAAAATAGAAAGAAGACATGGTTTTCTGACATTTCAGATTCTAACAAAACACAGATAAGTATTAAAAGGAATGTCCATTTTAACTATCCAAGTATTCACAATGTGAGTGATTCACAGCAGACTACGGATAGCAAACTGATGTTGGCATATATTCTATAAGGATCATAATTAATTTTCCTATTACCACAAGCACAACAAGAGAGGTTCTGAAGGGAGGTGGGGCAAGACAGAGACACACCTGAAAGCCAACATGAATTATTTTTAAGCTAAATCACCGTCTTATAGATTATTCTTATGACTGCCTGGAGAACAGTGCTCCGGCTGGTGTATTAGTGCATTCCCACCCATCATGAGACTGCAGACTCAGCCTCACAAAGTTGTAACAATGTCAGGAACACGTACCCATCATCCTATACGTCAGCTGCAGCCCCAGACTGGAAACATTTTTTCCCAAATAAGGTTTTATATATTTTAATATTTCACCAAGGTATTCTAAGGACTTTGTAACCATGGCAGATTTATCAGAAAGTTCCTGCAGATTCTCGTAAGTTTTACCAACAGCCTATAAATAAGGAAAAACATGATTTAGGTTTCCAAGTTTTATACAATATAGACTTTAAAAATAAAGATAATTTTTCTTTCTACATACACACACTTTACATATCTGCCTTCATCCTTAACTTTCCAATAAACAGTCACAGCAACTAAAATGCAACAAAAACGAATCGTCTTTTTTTATAATTAAAATAAAGGTTAAAATAAGAATTCTAAAAACAATTCATCAATAATTATTCATATAAGATCTGAGTCAGCAAAATATTAGTAAAAAGTAAAAGAATCTTATAACCAAACCACATGGAGACTTTTAAACATACTAGTATAAAACTGGCAATTCAAAATCCCCAAATTCCTACATTAAGACTTCTATAAAGTTCAAGGTTTGAGATGTGAAGTGATTTTTTCCCCCCAGAATTTTTTTTATGAGCCACTAGATGCCAGAGTGGCTTTCTCAGAAGAAAATAAGATGAGGCACAAAGACTAGAGACAGAGAACTAAGAGGAGGTGGAGTGAAATGCAGATGAGGCAGGAAGGAGAACAGTGCAGAGGGAATCGAGGCAGGGAAATAAATGAAAGAATAAGTTGAGGGAGGGTGAAAACAAGCAAGAGGTGAGAAGTCACAAAAAGAACCAAGAGAAGGCGGCTACAGACGGGTTAGAAGGTTTGAGAAGAGTACTGAAGTTTTCAAGCCATTATCGGGAACTTACGGCAGATTTCAATGACCCATATACTGGACACAATGGTGCCAATGTATATAAGTTACATGATTTTTCTACTGCAGTTCTCAGCAGGTAAGACAAAGAACAGAAAGGAAGTGGTTGCATCAAACCAAGGTTGAGGGGCATGCAGGAGTGACCGAAGGACCGAGGAAGGAAGACTGTGAGGGTGCTGGCAGGGTGGATGAAGTGAGGCCCCCAAGGGTATAATTCAGGTGGGCAGGGAATGAAGTGAGACCCTGGGAGGGTGTTGCACTTGGAGAAAAGGAAGGAGAAGGTCATGATGATGTCACTCACAGAGCTGGAGGGACAGATGGTAACAAAGAGCTTTCAGATGCTCCTTTAATCAGTTCTATTATTGTTAATTTTCCCAAAAAATCACTTAATCAAATCACTTAAGTCACTTAAAATTTATAAGGTCTTCACACTGTTCACAGGGTAAAATTCAAACTTCTTATACCAAGATTCTCTGAGTTCTTAATCTACTGATTGATCTATCAAATAACTGGCACTCAGCACGTACTGTCATATTATTTTTAACCTTTGTGTTTATTCTATATTCTCAGACAAATAAAAGTTCTTTAAGATCAAGGACTACTCCTTTTGATTTTTCAAGTTCCTAAGAAATTCTAGCATAAAACTCCCTAGCATTTAGTACACAACTATTATTTACTGGTTGATGAAAGAATAATATGGTCTGGATTAAAGTAAAGGAGCTTTTCAGAGCATTATGCTAAGTGAAAGAAGCCAGGTGGTGAAAGACAAATACCATATGATCTCACCTGTAAGTGGAACCTAATCAACAAAACAAACAAGCAATCAAAATATAACTAGAGACATGGAAATAAAGAACAAACTGACAGTGACCAGAGGGGAGGTGAAAGGGGATAACAGGGAAAAAGGGGGAAGGGTCATCAAGGAACATGTATAAAGGACCCATGGACAAGGTCAAAGGAAGGTAGGACAGAGGGTGGGAGGTGGGGATGGGGGGCAGGGGCCATGGTGGAGAGAAAATTAAGATGACTGTACTTGAACAACAATAAAAAAATAAAACAAAAACAAAAACAAAAACAAAATGATCAGTGGAATCCATGGCTTCTACCTCCCTTTCTGGTCCAGGACAGTTCCTAGCTTAGGTGTTCAATTAATTACAGGTAGAGAGCCAATCAAGAACTAAATAAAAGACTCAACAAAAATGTATATTTTATATCTGCATGTACTACTATTAAATTTATTTTTAGGACTTATATAACTGTAATTGTTGTACAACTATACTTTAACTGAATGGAAACCAATGGAAGGTTTCACATTTATGAAAAGAGCAGACAGGTTGTAATTATTTTCACTGCAGTTATTACTAACCACTCTGTGGGAAAATAAACTGACTTTTACTGTGAATAGCTTAAAAAAATGCAAATCCAAACACGCTAATGACCTCAACTAGGCTGTAAAGCAAAGACTACCACATAAAATAAGTTCCTACAATATCAATAATTGAAAATGAAATGTTGAATGGGACTGTTACAGTAGAATGAGTGGCCAGAGAGGAAATAAAGGCAGGGCCCTGACCACTGCAATCTAACAGAGAACTTAAAACAGGAGGCTAAAAGTTAAAGCTCACCCAGCTTACTTGCTGACCCAGCAATCCTGAGCCCCGTCCATTAAGGCTGCCAGGCATTTCAAAAAACACAAGTAAACTATGATATTGTGGGGGTGGGGCAGGATGGGGGGTTTGGGGGAGCCCTTGGAAATCTGTGTGTGTCACCTCCACTAGCTGGGAAAAGGAAAAACCTGAGACTATATATTCATCCCAAGGCCGGGAGGGGAGAAGGGGAAGGGTCTACAGTGCTCAAAGAAAAACCCATAAAACAACTTTGGTTAATTGCCTGCCCCTGGTCACGTATGCAAAATGAACAAATGGAGTCTGGAGCAAGATACGGAGCCCCATGCAAACCTTCATTTGGGTAGTTTCAACTCTCCCGGAAAGCTGGCACCACCTTTACCCATCAATCAATGTGTAACTTTTTCACCCCCACTCCACCAACTATATTAGTCCTCAGAACAAAGGACTTGCTCTCTTGCCACACAGGGAACCTTTAGCCAGCCAGCCTCTGGCCACTCTCGGTTTTGCTTTCCTATTAGAGCTTAGCATTAGTCAACATTGCTTGCAAGCTAATAGACTCGCTGACCTGTAATTCTTTACTGTGTAGGCAACAAGAACCGAGTTCCTCCTGTGACAGACCTATTTATCATGGGGACGAAACAAACGGATTGCATTTTAAAGCTCCAATCACACCATCATATGAAGTAGTTGATATGCTGAAGAGATTAAGTTTTTACTGTAAAACTTATACTTGTTTACTATAGAACAGTAAACATTAAGTTGGAAGTATTATGGACCATACACAAGTAAATTTAGTTCCCAAGTACCTGAATAATACTATTATCCGGCTATTTCAATAAGATACTCCTACCATTTAGTCAGCTTTAGTGTAAGACTTTTATGTAGGATTTCTTATTCTTACTTTTCATTAAAAGTAATTCGTCTTTAGGAGTGAATTGTGGTATACCTTAGATTCAAATTCTTATTCCTCTGGAATTTCATAGTTAGCAGGCACCCAATAATATGATTCAATTTAAAAGAACTCCTTTTATAGAAAAACATCAGGGACATTTCAAGTTCTTAAATATGATTATGATGGATCTGTACAATTATACTAATAAATGAAAAATACCTCAAGAAACTGAACAAGTGCTTTTTTAGGGTCCTCTGGGATGGGTAAACATTCGACTTGAGCCTTTGAGAAGATACTCTTTATTTCTGAGAGTTTAAACAGCAACCTGGTCAGTTCGGCCAACTGTTCCATGTACTCTTTTTCTGTTAAAATAAAATAACAATATTTATGTAATGTTTATTATATAAACTTGTATTTTATATATAGACTTATGAATGAGAGAGCAGGAAATGTAGCATTCTTCATTTATGACATGCTTTCCTTTAAAATTCAAATTTTCACATAATTATAAACTTTGAATTAAGTTTCTCTCACTAAGGAAAGATTTTGCTTAAAAACAAGCATGTACTTGTTAGAACAACACTGCCCCAGACGTTATTCCTGGTTACTCCTATAAAGCTAACTGATGTACTAACATATCAAAGTAAATCTGGAGCATTTTTCCAGTCCGGCCGGTGTGCAGTTTGTGAATGGCCATAGAGACCTCCTTGTGGAAAAGGCGTGCCCTGTAGGCACTCAGAACTATATGACAATATTAAAAAGTACACGTATCACTAGGTGACTAATAGGAAAGCAAAAGAAGGGCAAAACATCTCCCATAAAATGGGAGAGAATTATTCATAATTGGGTATTTTTCTTTCCTGGTTTTCACAGTGTGATATCTGGTTATTTACTTCATATTTCTGCTTTTTTGCAATCAGTTTCTTCAAGGTAAAAAGATGATTGTCATTTGAGAGCAAATTTTTTTTCTGGCTTTGAAGGAAACAAGTTCTTTTATCTTTAAATGAGAGGAATTTATTATTATAGAAACTGGAAAACACCAAGAAAAAGAAATAGACTACAAAAGGAAATGAATTTCTGTGTATATTTATAGCTAATTACAAATATATTTTTATCTTTTCTTTTAATTTATGTAACAAAGAGGAAAATTTTAAACACATTTAGCTATTTAAAAAGCAAAACGCCTATGATACTTACCAACTGCCTGTTCCGGATTTATTTCAGTTAATAAACCATCAGGTAAACTGAGGTTTTTTATATACATTTGCAAAATGCAACGAATCCATGATCTTATAGTTAAGGCTTGAAAAGATACACAGCCTGAATAAGAAAGTGCTTCACATAACATGCTGTAAAAATAAGTCGATAGATATTAAAACCAAAAATAAAATACATGTTCCCTGAGTATAGATATTTAGAAATAAAGAAAAACATCCTAACATTCCCCACTTTTTGGTATCCCTTATACACAAAAACAACTAATGCAGACATGCAATGCTGAAAGAACACTACAGAGACCCACAATACGGATATTTTAGCTAAATACAGGATGGAGCAAAAGTAGGTTTACATTTGTTCATATGGAAAATAATACCACAATTAAATGAATAATAACAAACTGTTTCACATACTCACAACTGTACACCTACTGTTGCCCCACCTTGCACTCTTGTTTTCATTTGTAGTGTTCTAACTTTTAATTTTCTTTTTTCTGCCGATGGCATATATGTTGGGTTTATGCCAAGGGAAAGACATATGGAAGAATATGGTTAGAAGAGGGAAAGGAAAGAAGGGGCTTATAACTAGCTCAGTGCAATAACAATGAAGGAAATGCAAAGGAGACTAAAAAACAGCAGCCTTTAGAGTAAAGAAACAGAGAAGTGGTCAGGACCACAGACGTAAAAAAAAAAGTTAAAAACAAGATGTGTTTCTGTGTGGGTCTACTGATCAATCCCGTCCCTTCCTTCCTGCCTCCCGACCACACAGGCAGTCACTACTATAGAATTCCAAAATAAGATCTGACAGAAATTTTAAAAATATATATATATTTCTACAAAGCCCAAGGCCTGGCTAACTTGATTTCTGATCATTGTGTAAGTGGGCATAGAAAGAATGAGAGTGGGCTTAAGCTAACTATAAAGTGTTATATAAAGTCAGAAATTTTAAAAATATATGTAAATCAGAATTCTAGAAACACTGCTTTAAAATACTTTGAGTACAAGTTGTCATAAAAAGAATATGCAATACAGAAGAACTCAGGTTGGCCATTTATTATCTATCTGTATAACCTTCCCCAAACTTTTTAACATCTATCTTTGCATTGCAGTTTTTTCAACTTTTACCAATATACTAATTTCATTTCAAAACTAAAATAATTTCAGCAAAAGTATTTAATAAATAAATGTTTGTTGTCACTACAGAATTCTTGAGGTACAAGGACCCTAAAAGTAATCCAACTGACGCTGAACTTCCTTGCTTTGCAACTGAAAGCCAACGAGAAGCAGCCTCATGGCTCTGATGAACTTCCTCAGGAGAACGCCTCAGCCCTGACTGCACTGGCCTCTTAGGTAGGTATATTGACTCTTTTCACTCATCTTAATATGCTTATTCAAACCTTCCTGATAATACTATTTCTATTTTAACTTTATTTATTGTACATTTTCCCCCACTGTGGTTCCTTAGATCTCTCAGGTAATGTGGCAGGCGGTTCTTATAGATAAGGAAACCAGCATTCGGGTAGTAAGTGTCCGGTTAATGATCGCCCAAGTTGAGAGTCAAATATTTGAAAATCTAGCTGTCAAAAGGAAAGCCATCATTAAATCTAAAACTTTAATAACATACCAGTGTATTATACATTCAGCACCATTAATGTATAATGACTTTCACAATGGTGAGTGTAGAAAGGTCATTTCAGGACAGGGATAAGGCAGTTCTACAAAAATAGTTTTAAAAAAGGACTTAAGCAGAAACATTTTTTTTTTAAAATAGCAGGCCATGAAACATAAGTTACTGCTATCAAAATGCCAATAAATCTAAAAGCTAGAGACTGCCAAAATCAGAATATATGTAGTAAAGATCAGTTTTTATTTGTAAAAATTGTTCCTTTCCTAGTATACTGCTCTATCATGGTTTACATTAATGTGCACACCTGAAATAAAATCACTTACCTATTTTGGAGAAGATGACTTAAATACCTTGCTACGACTTGGGGACAGGTGATGTCATCCCACCCGAAAAGCTGTATCATGGTTTCTACTGGCCGAGGCTGAAGCTCTGATGGGGCTGTGCTGGGCATGTCCACTGCTAGCAAAGTAAAATCTAGATTTAAAAGGAGAAAAACTTATGATGAAAAGTTGTTCAAAAGTTTTTCCCCTCCCCAAATTATATCAATAGTGATTGATATAATCATGTAAGCTTTCAATGGTGAAAATTTATGGTGAAAAACTTAGAGTGAAAAATTGTTAAAAACTTTCTCCTTCCAAAATTGTATCAGTAGTGATTAAAAAATGAGCCCTACATAATAAAATGTCACATTTAGAAACAGAGAAAAGCTAAAGCTAAATTAAATTCATGTTATCAAAGCAACTGCTGTGGCAACCATGGAGATCTCCAAGGACAGGCCCCGGACGGGCCCAGGACGAGCCCAGGACGACCTCCCTCAACAGTGCTCATAGGCATCTGCCGGCTCCCTCGAACTGCAAATTCTACACCTGATGTTTCTAACACAACTTCCTCCCTCACAAGTCCATTTTAAAGACTATTTCTGGCATCTGCTCTCCTTTAGTCAGGTAATTTACTTGCCACCTGCCACAGAGGAAGTGGTCTCTAGGACACCCCACTTCCCTCAGAACCCAGTACGCCTTGGAATGAGAGTCCTTTCGTTAACCATGTTAAACAAATATACTTTGTTTTGTGATTTCCTGGGAATTCCCCAACTTAATTTGTTACTATATTAATTTATGTTTGTCAATAAATTCCTTATTAAGCACTGCCTCCATGCAGTTCTCTCAAATGACAGCTGTTTATTCTCCCACGTATCTCACATGACTTTTCCTACAGACAGGGTGAGTTTATTCCTTGGTTGACATTGCTGCTTCTAGACCATTCTCCTTCCTTCTTCCAAAAACCTCTGGCTTTGGTTCTCATGGCATCAGATCATACAATCCACTAACTTTCCTTGTTCCATTCACCTACTGCTTCCTAGTTCATCCACTCACATTCCCCAAAGACTGTAGCTCACTCACATACTCTATCAGCATTCGTCATAAGCCTTGATGAGTCTTTCTCCCAGTATCCTGGCCTTTGAGTTTCCTGAAATCCTGTCCTCTAATGAATCTATCTTCCACTCTACTTCAACTCCTCACTCCTGCAGTGATACCAAGACCTTGGCATTAACAGTAAGTACACTCCCTCTGTAATTTCAACTTTGGGGACCCCACTTTCTGGCACCAAACTAGCTTTCCAACTGTCCTCTTACAGGTCCCCAACTCCAACACTTCTTTGATTTCACCAGGACCTACAATTTTCCTACAAACTCCTCCCTGTCCTTCACTGCCTTTGTGCTTTCCCTTCCCTTCGTAGGCTGCTTGACTGCACGTCCCTCCATCACACTCGTTTGTGTTTAACACCGACTCCCTTGCTTTTCACTTGACTCGTTGTACTTGTCTGGGAAAAAACACCATCTGTTTAATTCCAACACTTGCTTTTCTCCCTAAATGTATCCACACCAGTGCAAACGGCTGGTGAGCAACCATGCTGACTAATCTCGCTGTACATTTATGACTACAAACTTTAAGTGGCCCTTAGAGCTGGCTCGCATTCCTACATTTCTCCGGTCCATTCAGTTTTTTTTTCTCCTAGAGGGCAACTGCAAACCTTCTCTCCTCTTTCTGTCATCAGCCAACACCTCCTCCCCATCCTCACTTCCAGCAAATACCCTTAGTTACTTCACAGAAAACTGAGTAACTTTAGGAGAGAACTGCCACAAGCTCCCACCCCATCTACCCAGCTACCTCCATCGGGGCCCATTTACTCTACCTTCTCTTCCACTATTACCAATGACCTGAGGCCAAGGATTCTATGGGGTCCCATTTCCCCTGAGCACTGAAAAACACGTGACACTCTCACATCATCAATTTTCCCTCACTGCAGAACATCCCTGTCAAACTTATTAATATGCTGAAATTTCTCCCACATTATTAAAAAATCTCTTTGCTCCACTCCCCCCTCGAGCTATTATCCCCATTTTTCTACTTATAAACAGTGCTATTCAAAAAGATTGATCTACATATGCAGTCTGCAATCCGTCTTCTCATGTTTCCTTTCACATGCTCCTCAGTCCGGCCTTTGCCTCCACCATTACACCAAAACCACTCTTTAAGATCACCAGTGACCTCCCTCTTGTTAAATGCAACGGCCGATTCTCAGGCCTCATCTCAACTGACCCATTAACAGCATCTGGGCTGCTGCTCCCTTCTTCTTCCTTGAAATGCTGTCATGTGATTTCCAGGCCCCACACTTCACTGGTGTTCTCTTACCTCACCAGCATGCCTTCTGTAGTTTTCTTCCTTGGTTACTCTTTACCCTACAAATCTGAACATGGGCTATCTATCCTATGGCCTTGTCCTCAATCTCCTCTTTTCACCAATATTTTCTCCACTGGTGATCTCATCCAGTTCACAATTTTAAAGACTATTTATATACATTAATAGTTTCAGTAGTGTCCGATATCAAAGTCCTAGTCTTCCTTCACAAAATCTGCTCCTGCCACAATCTTCCTCATCTCAGCAAACAGGAAGTTCTCTTTTTATCTAGTTTGCTTACCATTTCACACCCACTTCGACAATTCTGTCAGCTCTACCTTCGGACTGGAAATCCGACCACTTCTCACCACCTCCGCTGCTACCCCCCCGCAGCCAGCCAGAGCTGCTCATCTCTGTAGTGCTGCAATCGCTCCCTAACTGGCCTCCCTGCTGTTCCCCTAGCCTTCCCACAGTCTACTCTCAGCCAAGCAGCCAGAGGGATCCTATCGCTCATCTGCTCATAACTTTCCAACAGCTTCCAGTCTCAGAGTAAAAGTGAGAGACTTTACAACTGTGCACAAGGCAGAGCACAAACCAGCTTCCATCACCTCCTGATCACATCTCTGACTACTCTCTCCCTTTCGTATGCTACACAGTTTTTACGGCTTCCCCCCAGTGCCTCAGTCACAGAAGACACGCTCGTGTCTAAGGACTTCTGCATAGCGTGGGTCTCTATCCTCCACTAGGTCTACTCCAATGGTAGTGACTCAGGCCTTCCTGACTACTCTAAAATTCCAGCCTGCCTCTGGCCTTCCCTAACCCTCCCCTCCCCTATAGTTTTATTTTTCTCCACAGCACATATACCATATAATAATTTATAAATTACTTACATATTTATTGTTCTCTGCCCCCTACTAGACTACAAGCTCTGTGAGAACATGTAGCTTATACATGAGCAAAAGAGTTATAGTCCTTTTTTCTTCCTGGTCCTAAAAGTGGGCATTCATTGACTGTTTCTTCAATGCAGAAAAATTTTCTCTCCTAACCTATCTTAATATTAAACCATACTCCAAACCTGCAAAAAATCTGGTTTCTATTTACATACCACTTACTTTCAGCACCTCAGACAGCACCTCGGACAGCACCTAGGACTCACCTTGTGAGAGCACTTCTGTTCACTGGGATGATGAATGGCAGAAAGATAAGTCATATCCGCTACTAATGACTGCTTTGATCATGCTGATTGAATATCAATATTTGTTTTCATAGACATTACAGTAGTTGGAAAACAGTTGCCCTGTCACAATTTTTCTATCTATCATTGTTTATATTTTAATTGTGGGAGTGCTACCAGAATTCAGGACCTTTGTAGCATTCAGTCATTTATGTGGTGCATTTAGCTCAGCTGTCCTTACTCACACAGGGTAAAATATACCTTGGTTTAGGTCTTAGAATTTTTAAAGCACTACAATACATTAAATACCTTCATATAAATTGCATTTAAAGACATGTAGTCACCATATTGATCTCTGTCTATTCTAGTACTTGTTAACATATTTTGGGCAAAATATCCCTTGAAAAAGGTAAGACCCTCTTCTCAGAAAACTGCATATATGCACATATAGTCAAATACTTGCTTGCAATGTCATGTGATTCAGAGTCCTTTAATGCCTAAGGGCATGTCACTGGGCTAATAATCAAACTAAGTAAAAATTACAACTTAGCCCTGGCTGGTGTAGCTCAGTGGATTGAGCTCGGGCTGCAAACCAGGCATCGCAGGTTCGATTCCCGGTCAGGGCACATGCCTAGGTTGCAGGCCATGTCTCTCAGCAACCTCACATTGATGTTTCTCTCTCTCTCTTTCTCTCCCTCCACTCTCTCCCTCTCTAAAAATAAATAAATAAAATCTTTAAAAAAAATTACAACTTAAATAGAACTTAGTAGAATTCAAAACAGTAACTTTCTATATATTCAATGTCACTCTGATTTTACCTGCTTGGTGTTGAAGTGAAATTACTGCTATATTTTTTTGCTCTTTATACAAGTTACTCCATCTGATACCAGGATGTCTACATACAATCTGAAAATAAACAAGTTGGACTAGAAGAAATCAAATGGTACTTTACTATTCAAATATTACATGCATAAGAAAAGTTTATGTACATTCAATATTTTTAAGATTGAAAATTATCTTTTATTTTTAGCAGACAATCATTTAACTTTTATCTTTATTAAGAGAAAAATAATAAACAAGCCAAAGGATCCTAATTTAAAAATATGTAATTCTGTTCACCTTTCTAGTTGTCAAAATATTTATTATACTGTGATAAAATAAGAGATTGTTACCAAACCAACAGAAGGAAAAACTGACAGAGCTTGAAAAATGAGAAACTAATTAGCAAATTACAAAGCTGACCTGCAGCGGCATCCGCAAGTTGCGAGAAAGGCACCGTGGGTGACATCCTCTGACTCTTCAAAAATGAAAAGAAATGTCTCCAAAGTGCACTGGCAACTGCAGCAAGGTGGCGCTCTTTAGCCGATAATGAAGACTGCACAACCAGGTCGACGTCTTCCTTTTGAAGTTCCTGACACAATTGTTGATGCATATTCCTAAAAAGAAATGAAAACATAGCTAATACACAACAAATGCTAACAAAAATCTTCTTTAAATACATTTTTGGCTTTTAACATTTATACCATATGAAAACTGAAGGACCATTTTATATAATTAAAGCCTTTATGCTAAGACATTATGCATTCCTGGTTATTTGATGGATGAAGGATGGCATATTAAGCACCATAAAGTTAATGTTAATTACTAATGTCAACCATTAATTATGTGCTTTTTAATATGTCAGATCTAAATGAGAAACAGGCAGCTTCAGAATGAAGGTCTGCATTTTGCAGCTCACTATGACAAGTGCTTTTACTTACAATCTAGACGTGGAAACGATTTTTTAAACCATTTTCCCTTTAGGATACGGATGTACCAAGAGGAAAGTAAGTATATCTGGCTTATGTCTGGTATTTTAAATTAAAACATTTTCCTTGTTTAGAAAAGACACAGGCCTTGTACTAGTACACAAAACTGTGACAGAAACAATTTTAGCTCCTTGGTCCAAAAAAGAGTCATAGTCATTTCCACATAGCACACAACAGCAAATAAATAGTTATTCTCCATAAAATACAAAACATGACTTCAATAGTCTCAAATCTTGATTCATCATTTGCTCACTTATTTTTTGCTTATTTCAATTGAAAATTTAGACATGTCTAGACCTTTATAGGAATATGAAAAGGAAACGCTAAGAGATCTCGTAGTGGTCTGGCACAGAAGGCATTTATGCAATACGCCCAGCAATTAATAATATATGATTATCTAAAAGTAAATGTACAACCATGATATTATCCCTGTTTCTGTTTATAATGCTGCCATGTCGATTGAGAGTATATACAAATGCATGGATACCATCCTTAGATTTTTCTGTCTACAATTAAAGAGAAAGCAGTGAAAAATAACCCATAAAGCTACAGAAGACTTCCTGATTGTAGTAGTACTCCATTCCACTTTGAGAAAAGAAAGAAAATGACATTAATTCCAACATTCCTGATGTTTTAAATCAGTTTATCTAGGGGAAGTGGACACGTGAAATAACTATACGAAACGTAGAACTAACTAGTACATGTACCTAAAGCAATTACATAAAAAAATCAAACTGGTTGCAAAACCACATCTTAGACTTTTCACATAACCACACATATGTAAATATTATAAGTATCAATTATATAATCATTGGACCCTCTGACCCTTCACTCTGAAATTCTTGAATAATATTTAAAATTACTTCAAGTACTGAAAAAAAGTGTACAAAAGCCCGGGGAAAGATTATAATAGCAAGCAGTTCTCATAAAAGCTAACCAAATATCTGCTGTGTTCTCTGTGTAAGCCTGAGATACTTTCTGCTTGAACTAGTGGCTAGAGAACCATTTCAGGTCCTTTAGCTTTGAGTAAGATGAATATAAAACCACTAAAATCCATTTGGCAACTAACTCAACTGTGTACATCGACATAGCAAAGTTCCTGAGTACATTTCAACACACCAGAATCCAAGTAAAATAATACCACCATTTGCACAACCCATTTATAGCTTTTTCAAAGTGCTGTTTCGAAGGATAATAAATAACATATTGTACTGGAAGAGGATGGGTTTTGCCTGTTGTTTCTAAATAAATATGCTTCTCTTTAGTATCTAAATCCTAATCCCTAGGAAGGGCTATCATTTCTGATCACCTTCTATGTGCTACAAATTCTTTCAAGTAAAAAAATCAGAACAATTCTATGAGATAGGTATCATTAATCCTCTTTATAGATGATAAAGCTGATAGCAAGGAAGTAAAATAATATACCTAAAGGGCATATAGCTAGGAAGGGCTGGCCCTGAAATCTGAACATAAATCTGACTCCAAAGCCTATACCTTTCCCTTACACACTAAAACACACACTCTTATGCACTATGACATACATGCGTGTGCTCACACACACACTTTA
The DNA here is from genome assembly GCA_004024845.1 of Tonatia bakeri. Lineage (NCBI taxonomy): Eukaryota > Metazoa > Chordata > Mammalia > Chiroptera > Phyllostomidae > Tonatia > Tonatia bakeri. Next base: position 126,520 of record PVIA01001911.1, read on the forward strand.
AACACTGATAAATTTTCTTCTGTCCCTAGTTGGGTTGAAGCAATTCCACCAAGCTGAAGGAAAGAAGCTAGAAAAGCCATATGTATTTTTTGTCCTGTAAAGAACCAGGAGCAAAACCAGAATTCTATATTAGAAAAAACTATATATAGGTAGAGATACCAAGAAAAATATATTCAGGGCAATATTTAAAAAGTCAAAGAAAGCCAAACCATTTCTGACCTCTCCAGAACAAAATGTTTTCGGTACCAGGGATATGATTCAGAGCTCTGAAAAAAGCAAACCCCTAGGGAGAAAGTTAATGCTAGCAATTATACTCTCCAAGGTAAAAGCGAACACAGCAAAAACAATTTCCTATTAAGTATAAGGCCCTGACCCCAAAACAGACTTGTTTTGGAAATGTGCAGTCCACTTAGTATTTTGGTTTGAAAAGAAGCTATATACCCTGGGAATACGGAAAATACTTTCTGCTCAATGACTTGTATGTTCAAAGCACTATCATTCTAATTAAGAATCATAATCTGTTATAGTAACACAAAACAAAGTTGTTTAAGATCTTACAATAATTTCTGCAAATATGAAGATGTCAGAGAGAGGCAAATGCAGAAAATATCAAGGATTTACTGGAATGTGGGTCTGATGGAAGAATCGAATTTCTGCACTATATGCAAAATAGTTAGCAATACCCCATGCAGTCATGGGCAATTTTTTAAATCACATATTCTGCGTCAAAACACTAACTACACATAGACTACAGAAGAAGAAATTTATTGCATTAGATGTGACTGTATACCTACTGAAGGTACACTGACAAAAATGAAAATATTGAGAGAAGCTCTGCCACTAGTGGTAACAGTATAAAAGAAAACACAAAACATATAAATTTATAAAGAATCTAACACAGTTCTAGATGTCATGGCTATTTTACAAACCATTTTCTACATTCTTCTACAAACAGTAGAAAAATATAAAAGACTTAATATATACATATAAGTAAAAATATAAAAGCACAAAAGGTAAAATGTGATTTCGGATCAAAAATAAAAATGACTCAGAGATGGACAGCAGATGACAGCTAGTGGCGGGGGGAAGGTTAGGGAATGGGAAGACTGAGCAAAAAGGAAAAAGGACTCGTGGACATGGACAGCAGTGTGGTGATTGCTGGGGGGAGGGGGTATAAGGGGAGAAAGTGGTAATGGAAAAAAAAATAAAATGAAGATTAAATCCACCCCCTCCCCTCAAAAAACAACCACAGAAAGAAATGTCACAAGTAATGTAGAATCTCCCAATACTTGGCAAACGTTCTGAATAAAGACAAACTTAATGCAGATTAAAACCATTTTGGAAATATACACATCGGAAATAAATATGCATGCATAAGTAGCCCACTTACATTCTAGAAGATGCAATACAGCATAGTAAAAAATAAAATTTTCTGAACGTCATTATTCAAAATGCAGCTCACACGCTAGACACAAAAGCAACATTAAGCACTTATTGGTATTTACCATGTGCCAAACACCATGCTAAGTGTTTTATAAGCATTATTTCTCACCCTATGGAGTATGTACAATTATTATTATTCAACTTTATAAAGGAGGAAATTGAAGCAAAAGAAGTAAAATGTTGGGTAACAGAGCTATCTGGTTATTAGTACAGCACTTGGAGCTGTGTGACCTTCAACAACAGAAAGTAACCTCCCAGCAGTTTTTGTGTGGTAAGTCAAGGAGAGGAAATCACTTGCTATGCCCATCACAGATGTATTGTTAAGACCGTGTGAAATAACATCCTCGAAAGTGTTTGGAAACCTACCATTAGACCATGTAACACCCAAACCTGTGCATACGTGATGATCCAGGTTATCATATGTTTCTGTTTTAGCCCTGCTATCCTGCCCTCTTTGGCTTACCTAAGTTCCTGATTCCTCCATTGGACTGCTATTTTGCCTCTCTCCAATATTTGTTTTACCTCCCCAATACTTCCAGTGATTTCACACATTTTGCTTCTCCATCTCATCCCCTACCTCTCTACTCCTACACACAGACACACAAATGCATGGAGGCATCTACCACATGAGAGGCACTAAAACCTCTACCAGCCAGCTGCAACCTGCCAGCCGTTCTCTGAGGTATGCTCCTCCCTAACAACTTGGACAGGCTTCTGGAAACACTTACTGGATTAGCATATCTGGGTTTTACTTCTTTTTTTATCCTCACCTGAGGACATTTTTTCATTGCTTTTAGGGAAAGAGAAAAAGGGGGTGTGAAGAGAGAGACAGTGATGTGTGAAAGACACATCAATTGGGTGCCTTCCGTATGCTCCCCAACCTGGGATTCGGGATTGAACTCACAACCTGGGTATGTCCCTGATGGGAACAGAACCTGCAATCTTTTGGTGTACAAGACAACGCTCCAACTATCTGAGCCACCTGGCCAGGGCTTACTTCTAATCTTTGTCTGCTCTTGTTTCTCCTGTCACTGACAATGATGGAACAAAATATGGTACCCTATACATCACTTTCCTGGTAGTCACAGTTGTCTATGCTTCTGTGCTTCTGATATATTATGGCTCGAAAATGTAAAGAACAGTTGCTTATCAATGGACCGTTTACCACACAGAAAAAGCATAACACAATAAATATGACTGATAAGAGCTAAGAGAAAGTATGAAAATGACAACAAATAGTAACTGAATTCCTTTTTTAGTGCCACTTTAAACCTGGCAACTTTCTTCAAATTGATATCAGTGAAAAACACAATGGGAAGGTCTAAGTTAAAAGTCGTTCTAAACCACTATCAGTAATTATTTCAAGTATCTGATTGATCTAACTAATATAAAATTGGATGGAAATCCAGATATTCTATGACCATTTTTAGTCCCAGCTAAACCCACTAAAAAAACCCTTATATCATTTGAACTCTATGGTAATTCTCGTTCACATTTGTAAAACAGGGCTATAATCTGCTTTACTGCCCAGAAAGAATATAACAACTAAACTAATAACATTACTACAAAAAACACACGAAGATTTAAAGCTGGAAGTTACCCTAAAAATCATCCAAGTCAATCCTGTTTTCAAAAAATGAGAAAAATACAGCCTCCGGTATTAAGAGACTTCTGCAAGGCTTCACTATGAAATAATGGTAGCTTGAGTCCCGACTCCCACTTCTGTGCATACCAAAGTTACCAGGAAAAGGTGGTACGTGGAAACCTGACCAGCAAGGAGCACCTGGGCATAGCCTGCAACGGCTCCCGGTACTAGATGCCTCAGTGCACCTGTGCTGTGTGGGAGAGGGAGTGAATGGGTGGAGGATGGCTGAGTGGATATGTGAGACTGAGGCTAGAAGTTCATTGACCGTTTTGGTCATCAAAGACCGCGACAAATAAAGAGCACAGCACTAGCAATGATGCTTTCAGGCATACATAACGTACGATCAAAGAATATAAGGGTTTCCAAGGTATAAGGAAAAGTATTCAAATGAACACTCATCTAAGAAACAGAAGACTGGGACCCTGGAAAACCCCTGAGACTTGTTTTTCATGTGTTAAATGGGACTAATCCTCCATGGAGCTGCTAAAGTATCAAATCACGTCATTTAGGTAAAAACAATTTATACACTGTAAGGCAAGATAATATGCATTTCACTCCCATTGTCACTGCTCCTAAATCCTGATACCCAGGTTCATAGGTGCAGTAGGGCAATACTGGCTTTGGAGACAGGCACACATGCGTACGAATCCTACTCTGTTACCTACTCATTGCAGGGCCATTTCCTTATCTGTCACAAGAATTGTTAATAAAGGACATTCAATAAATGGAACAATTATTGTTGTTGGCCAAAGAATCTAAGATTGTTTGTTGAGAACAGATGTGCCAGCCCTGTTCTACATCACTGACCTATATAATTAGTTTAATCCTGTAAGTAACTATTATTATCCGTATCTTCTAGACAAGGGATCTAAGTAAAAGAGGATAAATAATTTGACTGGTTCATACTATTAGTAAGCAACACCACCAGAATTTGAACCCAGGCAGTCAAATCTAGCTACCATGCAACGATGCTACCACTCTCTCCAATACCATGTTACTAGTTAAATAAATAATGCATGTTTTAAATGTTACATTGCTGTATCTATTCATTCCTATGCTAAGATCCTCATGAAGGTAATTACAAAGTAGTATAACATCCAATCCCAGGTGGCAGGCCAGATATGCACACATTAAAACTGAACACTTCTGGGGAGTGTAGACTATTCTAGGGGATTCCAAAGGTCAATGACATGATCATTTAAAATTTTCCCATGGTCTACAATTAATTTTCAAGACTGAAGAAAGAGAATACACCAGGAATCCAACGTTAAGCCCAGCAAACCAAGCATGTTTATAGCAAAGCTGCCTTATGCTTTCAAAGAATACCAGTGAAGCACTTAACATTAGGCTGCTTGCCCCATCCCAAAAAATATGGCATAGTATGAAAATATGTCATTAAAATGTGATTACTTTTAGGAATTATCCTTATTATTCTATTAGTTTTATATTTAAGAAGATTATGGGCTTCCATCACTTAAGTTTTTTAGTGACATTTAACTGTATTTTATGGTCTACCACCCCCAAGGGTCTATCTCCATGGTTATCAACCCTGACTACCATCAAAACTATCGGTAGAGCTTTTAAAAATACAAATGTCCTGGCCTTACTAAAGATCTTACTGCATCTTCAAGTTTGGGGACAAAGCATATTACTTGTTTTTAAATTCTGGTTCAGTAGGTCTGGGGAGGGGCCTGAGAGTTTACATTTATATTAGGCAGATGCTGCTAGCCCAGGGGCCACACTTTAAGCTTCCTGGTTTTTCTCGTCTCTAAAATGGTAATAATAATAGTATCTTCAGAAGTAAATTAGTTAATCACACTAAAACACTTAGAATAGGGCTTACACATATATTCTCAATAAACAGTCTCTTATATTGGGGTCAACAATAAGTACTTCATTTATTAAGTATGTCCTATTTAATTCATGCGATAGTAGCCCATGGATCCCAATGAGTAGCAACACCATATGCAATTCTGTTCTAGAGGAGGGTTGAGACCCACTCCTCTACTCTGTAGGCTGAAGTGTAAAACAAAGTACAAGCTCTACACTAATTCCTAGAAGAATGGTCACTGAGGGCAGCAGAGGAAAATGGAATGGGCATAATTCTCAAAGGTTATGTTAAGGACTGAATAGCTGAAAAGAGAAAAGTAAAAGCACAAGGACATGCAAAATCCATTCACTTTCTAATTCAATACGGACTACAAGTGTTCTGGGCAGCAGGGATACAAAGTTATCAAAACAGACAAAGTCTCTTGTCCTTCTGGAACTTGTATTCAACAACAGGCATAATTAAATATAGATACTTAACATCTCAGATTGTGGTAAGCTTTAGGGATGATAAAGAATCAACCTAAGGGGGTAATGAACGATGGGAGTTAATATTTCACCTCGGATGATCAGGAAATGCCTTCTGCAACATTTAAGCAAAGACGAAATTAAATTAGTAAGGGAGGGAACCACAAAGCTACGTGGAGGGAGAACATTCCGCGGAGAAGTAACAGCAAATGCAGCAAGGCCACGGCTGGTGGTTTCACAGGCTCAGGAACAACAACGGGAGGCTGGTGGGCTGAAGCACCATGGGTCACAAAGGAAGGGCAAATGAATCCAGAGGTAGCTGGGTTCCAGACCCTGTAGCATCTTGTAAACTACAGTAAGGACTCTGGGTAAAATCTAATTGGATAACAAGCCACAAAAGCAGAATAGTAACATAATTTACATCTCAAAAGGAATATATAAAAGAGCAAGGTGTCTGGGGAAAGGAAGAAAAAGTAACCACTCTGACTATAACAGAGAATTTTTATAGTAACATTATAAGGCAATATATTTAAAGATAGACAACTGGTTCCCATTTGTTGTCACATTTTCTTCGATTCACTTCACAAGAAGTTACTCAGTGCCAGCCATTCTGTACAATGCCAGAGATACAAAAATGATTAACGCAGCTTCTGCTGTGAAAAAAAAAAAAAGCCAGGGCTTCATTCTGAAGGTAGTAAGGGCCACTGAAGGATTCTGAAGTGGGGATTCTGCGGTGGTATAGTGGAACAGTACTTTGGGAAACATTTATCCAGTAATGGCAAAAAGACCAAGTTAGAGCAGCGATTTTCAACCTTTTTCATTCATGGCATATGTAAACTAATTACTAAAATTATGCCGCATATCAAAAAATAATATAATTTTAATTCATTCACACCAAATGGCCATTGTTGTGTCGGCTGTTGTCAATTTTTTATTTACAATCAAAGGTAAAAAAGGTCAGTGACCCTGACTAAAAGTCAGGTACTACATGTTTTAAAAATTCTTGTGGCACACCAGCTGAAAATCGCTGGGTTAGAGTAAAAACTGACTAGACACAGGAAAAACCAGTTATGAGGCTTTTGTAAGCAACTAGGTATGAGCTAATGTGTAATTTAAGCTACTTTACAAAGGAAAAAGAAAGCTAACAGTAATTATTTGGCATTTTGTGAAAGAAAAAGGAACAGTCTGTGTTAACTGCTATTGGCTAAGTTTTGGGGGAGGGAAACAAAGTTAAAAGTAACAGTGAATCACTACAGAGGGAGAGTATAATTTGATTTGAAAACAGATAATTTAAGTAACAAAATCCAGTAAGTTTTTGGAAATCTGGACCTAGAGTCCAAGAGTACATGCTGACTCAGGAATCACTCTGCAGGGTAGTTCAGCTCATTTTAATGAACAGTTCAATGTCTATTACATGTGGTACGGTATCAGATGCTATCAAATATGGTCCTTGCTCACAGAGAATGAACAAGTAAGTGCTGAGACAGGTATGCACGGGGACAAAAAGGACCATTGGGATCAACTGGGGAGTTTGATGAAGGCTTCTTGGAATAAATATGCCATTACTAGGTTATGGAAGTTATGTTAGCTAATTGCAAAATAATTTTTTAAAGTTTCAGAAAGTTGAAATTATATGAGTAAACCACAGTGACATAAAATTATGTGGTGGGGACTCACAATTTAGTATTACCTGAAGATGAAAGGTCAAAGGGCAGAATGATGGAAAAGGAAACTAAAAAACTGATGGGGACCAGGTCAAGGAGGGCCCTGTCATCTAAAAAGTTAGAGCTACAAAGAGACAGTTCTTTCAGGTAAAGAGAATCAACAAAGACAAAACCAACTTACATACCCAACATGTATCTTCCTAACAGCTTATTCCCAATATAACCCAGAGCTCACAAGGACTACCTTATTCAAACACTGTGTAACTGCACAGGCCTAATGTTACAATGCTATTTGCCTTTGAAACGTTTCATTAAAAAACCCAACCTGGCAAGTATATGCATATGTGACATGGTACCTATAAAAACACATGTAACTACTCATTACAACATACTATTAATAGATACATTTTGCCAATGCTTGAATACTATCTTATGCCCTCATCTAATAAAAGCAAGCATAACAAGCCAACTTAGCATTAGGGCACAAAGTAGTGCAAATGCTCTTAGCAAAAGGGTGTGTATACTCTATTTTTCTAAGAGAATTAAGTTTACTTTGCCATTGCCTCTGTTTCTGCCATTTATTCTGTGTCTGGAGAAACAGTTCAACCTATAATCAACAAGTAACAGTCCTGAACTTAATGCAAAGAATCAAAGAACTGTTATTATGCTAGAATTAAGATTTAAGTTTTAAAACACCTCAAGATACCTTCAAGAAAATGGTTGAGGGTAAAGACCACATTTAGGCTTAGAGTAAGTCCTTTGCCATTAGAACTATAAGAAACTATAGGAAGATGAATGTTACAACCGGGATTTCTGAGAAAACAAGAGAGCAATCACCACCTGACCATGACAACTCGTTTCCAAAGGTGTAATGCGACATGACCTTGTACTGCTCATATTCAGTTAGGGCCCTCATTTCTGGGAATTCAAACTCCAAATTTAAGAGCAAGTATGTGGGTATAAGAAATGGTCTCCATATAAAACTAGTCAGTTTCTGAGTTTGCCTGCTAGCAAAATCTCATGTGAAAAAGATCATGAGTTCTGATTCAGGATCTTTGTCCTTGATGTTAGAGGCACTTGGAGGTGAGATCGCCTCTGTGAGAAGTCTGCATCTGAGAGAAAATACTCAGGTTGTCATGCTGCTCTTCTGGGTTCACTTCCTCTTGAACTACAAGTGAGCAACACACATACACTGGACCTCACCTAAAATGGTAAGTTAGGTATAGAATCCACACACAACTAAAAGGAGATGAGAAAAAACCTTACAGATTCGTGGCTAAAAAAGTAAATCAGAATATATTTATCTGCAACATGGGCAGTAATATTTATACAAATTGTCTTCATTTTGGAACAGAGATCACCAATCTATTAAATTTAGCAACACTGGAGCCAGTAATTCCTGGTGATACTAAACAAACCTCACAATCTTAAACTTCCTCCCCCTACTTCCCCTCTTCTTCCTCCTTCTCTTCCCCTCCTCCCTCTCCCCTCCCTCCCTCCCTCCCTCCCTCTCTCTGGTTATTCCATCATTTACTGAATACTGTCATAGTTTTAAAACATGGCCACAAATTCTTTGCCACTTCTCGGATCTAGGAGATCTCTGAAGGCTTGGACCAACATGACTCTATGTGACTCCAAGGCTTGGTGATAGAAGACCATGTAGCTTCTGCCTCCTTTGCTGGGAAAACTCGGTCTTAGAGACCTGAACTACCGTGTATGAAGTACAATCACCCTGAGAACACTCTTTGGAAAGGCCATAGGTAGCACTTGAGTCAACTGTCCTTCAGCAATCCTAGCTCAAACACTAGACTTGTTAGTGAAGAAGTCACTTAGGAACCTGATTCTCTACCTACAGTTGGTATAGTCCCCAGCCTTGTGAATTACCCCCAGATGAATTATTTTAGTTGATGCCTCAGACATGGCACAGGAAAGAACTATCTTGGTTTTCCAAATTCCTGACCCACAGAATCCATGAGTATAATGAAAGAGTTGCTGTTGTAATGTTTTATGCCACTACGTTTTACCATGGTTACCCATATATACTAAGTACCATGCCAAAATTAGGGTTTAAAAGATGGAAAAAAGATATAAACCTGATCTCAGGGAATTCACACATGGAGGGGGGAGGGGCAGGAAGCAAATATTTTCTTCATTAAAAATATAACCAAGCAGTAGTATTCACACCAGGTAAAGACAGACTTAAGACAAAATAGCTATGTTGTGAGCCTCCTAGGAAGCACCCACAACACCAGATATTCTAGACTTGTTTTAGGGCAAATGAATTGCAAAGGTAAGAGTCATCTGTAGAAAAGCTACTTCAAACACCTGTATCAAGCATGTACTGAGATATCTTATATTTAGTATATTTATGCTCATAAATTTTAATCAGTTCTGTTGCTTTCAGATTTCAATAATAATTGGTAGCTTTAAGTGAGTTTCATTTAAATTTTCCCTAGATATAGGGTAATATGAGCTTTGTCTAGGAAGTATCCAGCCATGTATATGAAATAAATACAGCCATGTATTTATTGAAGAAGATACAAGATACAAGAAACATTGTACACAGGACAATCACACCTCAGTCCCCTTCAAGGTAGGCATCTTGGGACCTCACACAGTTCTCCCAATTGCCATCAGCCTCCCTGTCATATTTTCCTGAATCTCATCGATAGTCCGAAATCTCTTCTATTTCAAAGGTGATTTAGTTTTGGGAAAAGCCAGAAGTCACAGGGCACCAAATGTGGACTGTAGGGGGTCTGAGTCACCTGACTCAGTGAGTGATTTGATGTTTTGCCAAAAAACTCTGCATGAGACGTGATGCATGAGTGGGCATGTTGTCATCATGAAGCTGCCAATCACCAGTTGCCCACAGCTGCAGCCTTCTGAATCATCTGAATAGTTTTCATGGAGGAATGTTCAAACTTAACACAAAATCTGATGCAGATTCATTGTTCTACTCACTCAGTCATTTTGAATGTGATGGCCACACAGCACACATGCTCACTCAACAGCATCTACCACCCCCACTGACTAGTACAGTGAAGTTGTCATTGTTCACACATGTACATTCCAGTCCACTCTCCTTGGCTGCCAGGTTACATCGATGTCACACAAACTGTTCTCCTTATATTGACAATGGCTGGAGTTTTTCTAGACAGACCCCATATGTTTGTGAACCTGAGATCATCTTTGAAAGCTAATTCATAGAAACATCTTCCAAAAACCAAGTTTAATTTTCATCATCTCACCAGCAGACTTTCTGTGTATCAAACACACAAACTTAAAAGAAACTTCAATAAATTTCTTAATTTTAATTTAGTTATTCCGTGCACTAAGTCGCACAGAGCGCTTTCCTCTAACTACAGCTGCACTCATTCCAGCACATCTCCTCACATGTGTTCAGGTACTGTGAGGGGAAGTGTGCTTTTGGTTCGAAAGCATTCAGGATCATTTTACTAAAGGGAAACACCCAAATATTTTTGGAAGTATTCCACCACATGTTTGCTAGGGCTAAATTCCATTTGAGGAGTTGTTCGTAATTGGTGGTGATAAATTCCTAGAAAGAAAGAGCCTAATGGTAATGTTGACTGATTCTTAACTACATGCACCCAAATGTTCCTGTCACAGTGAAATTTGCTCTGTAATTTATCTTAATGGACTAGGTGTTTCAATAAATACTGAAAATGTCCAGTCTCTTTTCCTTCCCATTTAAATCAAATCCAATTCTATGTCAACAGATTGTACGAATGTATAATCACAATAGTTAATGCATTGGGGAAAGTAGCATTATTTGATAAATAATTTTTCCAAAACCTCTTAAGCATCCTGCATTCTCAGTATTTCTCTTTCACTCAAGAAATGCAGTAAATTAATGCGACTACATCAAACTAAAAAGCTTCTGCAGAGCAAAAGAAACCACCAACAAAATGAAAAGGAAGTCCACTGAATGGGAGACTATTTGTCAATGATGCATCTGATAAGGGGTTAATTTCCGAAATATATAAAGAACTTACACAACTCAACACCAGGAAGACAAAAAAATCCAATTTAAAATTGGGCAAAGCACCTGAAAAGATACCTCCTCCAAACAGGACATACAGATGGTCAACAGACATATGAAAAGATGCTCAATGCCACTAATCATCAGAGAGATACAAATTAAAAATCATGTGAGGTATCACCTCACATCTGCCAGAATGGCTGTCATCAGTAAATCAACAAACAACAAATGTTGGTGAGGATGTGAAAAAAAAGGAAACCCTCATACCCTATTGGTGGGAATGCAGACTGCTGCAGCCACTGTGGAAAACAGTATAGAGTTACCCCCCAAAATTAAAAATGGAGCTGCCTTTTGACTCAGGGATTCCACTTCTGAGGATATATTCTAAGAATACAAAAACACCAATTTGAAAGAATATATGCATCCCTAGTGGCATTTGTACAATAGCCAAGATCTGGAAACGGTCCAAGTGCCCATCAGCAGATGAGTGGATAAAAAAGCTGTGGTACATTTACACAATGGAATACTACAAGGCCTTAAAAAAGGAGCTCCTACCTTTTGCAATAGCATGGATGGACCTGGAGAGTATTACGCTAAGTGAAATAAGCCAGTCAGTAAAAGGCAAATACCATATGAGTTTACTTCCAGGTGGAATCTAATACAGAAAATAAACTAATAAACAAAATAGACTCATCGATACAGAGAAGAGAGTGACAGCTGTCAAAAGGGAAGTGGGGTGGGGGGAGACTGGATGAACAAAGATGAGGGGATTAGCCAAAGAACATATATGCATAACCCATAGATACAGACAACAGAGTGGTGGACACACTGAGACAACAGTGAGGGAAGGGGGCAAGGGCTGGGTGGAGGGGGGCACAGGGGAAAAAATGGGTCATCTATAACAGTGTAAACAATAAAGTTAAAATATAAAATAAAATAAAAATAAAATAAAAAAGAAAGAAATGCACTAAATTAAATAATCAGACACTACTAACCACTGCCAATTGTGATAATGGACCTAAAACTTTAACCTCAGCTCCAATAGTGACCAGGTTTCCAGATTTCAAAATTCAATCAAGCTGAGTCAAAAAGTATCTAGAGATGTTTTAGGATTTTCTTCATCAAAAATATAACCAAATTTTAACAAAAATAATAGCTTAGTCACCACCATAATACAATGCTAAACCTGGGGTATAGAAATAAGTCCTAGAAATTTATAAACTCCTTGAAATTATGCATAAAAGTTTTACATGTAAAGTTTTGTGGATATGTAAATGTGTATGTTTTTATGATGAGAGACCACAGACTTCATGAAAGACTTAAAAGGGCCTACCTCAAATCAATGAACTGTACTAATTAGATCCAGTCATCTTCCTTATGCCAGTTTATAAACACCTAAGTACAAGCCAAACACCTCCTCTAGATTTCTTACCCGGAATCATCTTCTCCCTGCTTTTTATTTTCCTACTCTGTGCCTCTCCTAACCCCAACAACCCAGCTATAACATCTGTGTATCTAATACTCTAATTTAAAATAAAAGGCTTAATCTGAATTTTGTAAAAAAAAAAAAAAGCTATTTTATTAGGTGATATTTAAGATCAATCATCAAAATCATCAAAAAGAAAAGTATAAACTTGTTTAGAACTAACCTGTATTTAAGTCAATAAATTTCTTAATTTTAATTTTGTTATTCCAGGTACTTAGTCACATACATATTTCTCTCTAGAGATGCTATTTGTCATGTTTAATCTATTGTAATTCTTTAAAAGGGAAGAGAAGATGGAGGGACAAAAGTTTTCCTAAAAGATTACCCATTGAGTCAATGATCTGTGAGGGTTATTATGAAGCTCTATTATTAGTGCTGAGAGCCTCAAAGGCTTTTGTTATGTTACTAAATTTCTTTCTTTTTTTTTTTCAAGGCTTCAGCAAATGAGTCGATTTATCTAGTTCTGCATGCTTGGGGCTTGATACATGCTATTTGTACATGACAGGTTTCATTGATAACATTTATCTGCACATCAAAAAAGCTCATCTCCCCATGTAAAAAAGAAATTATGCATATGCCGGAATAAGAAGTGTTAAAGAGGTGAGTAAAAGATCTATGATATCTCATAAAATGGAACCAAAGTACAGGAAAATCACCAATTGAGTATGAAAGTGCAACAAAAATATAGGAGCAGATTCAACATCAAAAGAAAAAAAAGGGAAAAACTGGAAAGATCCTTGCTTACAGTGATAAAATAGGAGTGCTTTGTTAGCATCCTGTGAATGTTAACTAGAACTGAGAAAAACTAATTTACTTTAAACAAGAAAAAATAAAACTTTATGATCAAAGCTTCATACAGCTTTATGACCAAAGAAGAAATATTTCAAAATAAATTTTAAGATAGTCTCCATTGTTTATAACCAATAAAAGAAAATTAACCCCTGAAATTTACTCTTACAGGAAGAAAATGTTTAGGCTGTTGCTGTGGTTCACAATTAAAAACCTCTGCTAAAAAGGAACATGCTCACAGGAAAGTAATTTACAAAACAAAGAAACAAACAAAAAGGTAACTAGCTGCAAAACTGCCTCCCTTTCAGAAATGATAATCAGCGAAGAAGCATCCTAACAGAATCTGAAAGGAGGGCACAACCTACATATTTGAATAGAAAGATAGTAACAAGGTCACTTCAAAATTTCCGACTGATGATGATATATAACACATTCTTTTGGGAAAAATGAGTATTGTGTGTGTGTGTGTGTGTGTGTGTGTGTGTGTGAAGTATGCACTGAGTTAAAGAGTTTGCTCCTGTCATTCATTATCTTTCAGAACATGAGGCTAGAGGCTCCAATAACCCCCTACTCCCACGCTTCTCAGCATTCGGTAATAAAGATAGTAGAGCTAATTTTCTGTCATTCGGGAAGAACGGTTGGATCACTAAACTTGTATCATCATCACCTCTGAAACACAGTAAAAATCACTGTTAGAACCAATGGTTTATTAGATCGAACCCACCATCAACAATGTCAACTCTGCCTGGTCGTGTTAACAGGAAAATGTTTTATGAGTTCCACCAGTGGGCATCAATTTAACTTCCAGCATCAGCTATGCTGTAAAACCGTGAACATAATTTATATGGTGACCTGTGTGTATGGGAAGCAGTATCTAGGTGAAACTTCTCACAGTCTGACAAAATGCTTTGATCTGCACCATTCAGATGATTGAGCAAAAAGAGTTTAAGCAATCACCACCAATAGCCTTTATCTCCAAATGCAGTAAAAATTTATTACTCATTTGCTTTAGAGCCAGGCTTGATAGAATAGAAATGATTGGATAAATATTACATTTTCAACTGGTACACATCTTGTCCATTAGGTTTAAATATTGGACAAACTGTGTGTTTGAAGATAAACACCAGTCTTAGCTGATTTCATCACATAGTACATTTAGAAAGCCTCCAAGTGTTTCCATAGTAACATTTTTGTGCTTACATATAGCTGAGGGTACATGTTTATTGCCAATCAGGAGAAAGTAAACTGAGAGACTACTGAACTCTTCTTAAGTAATTTACCTTTATCTCTTACTTACTGCTTAATACAGTTGACAGTATTTACACAACTATACTGCTTTGTATGAAGCAAGTGAGTAGTCAATCACTCAAAGAGAAAGGGATGTAAACACATGGCTCATCCACCTATCCTAAATAACAGTTTACTATTCAGGCCCCCCTAGAAATTTTAAACTAGCCTAGACTGCACACTTTTGACTACTGCTATGAGCTAAGGGAATGATATTTACCTGGCAACCTGTCTCCCAAGATCATACACCTTTAAAGATGGCAATGGGCAATCCTGACTTCAATATACAGAAAACAGCTCTCATGATTACTATAATAAGACTTTTAAATGTCCTTTCTAGCACCGTGGGAGGGACCTTCTGCATATAATCTTTAATGCCTTTGGGTTCCTGAGCAACTACAGTAGCCATGACTAACCCGATTAACTCAGTGCTACTTTCTACTATTTTCCAATTTGGTTTGATTATATACTGCAAGGTAAATTATATCATTTCCAGTTTGGTGATGAAAAAAATGAATGCAATTGTTAAATAACCTGATAAATAAGTAATGGAAATTAAATTGTAACCCAGATATGTGTGATTCCAAATCATTTTCCACTATAAGCCATAGAGAGGGTCATTGCTAAAGATGAGACTATAGTAATTAGAAATCTTGTACCTAAAGATTTGAAAAAGTACCAAGTAAAATAGTAAAATTAAACTTATGCACACATAGTGTAAGTTTAGCATTATTTATAACAGGCATATCTTTATAATTCTTCTAATGACTGGTCTTTATTCATTAAAGAGTTATACTACTAATCAAGGGATCACCAGACAAAATGACTACTGGTCATTAACCCTGGCAGTTAGGCTTTCTTCCTCAATTAAGGTTTCCAGCCTTGCCTTCATGAATTTTGTTTGCTACATTAGAAAAAGAAAAAAAGAAAAAAAAGAACTGCAGTGTACAAAATGGATATAAAGCAAAAACTATTATTTAGATACAAATCATCCCATATTCCATACACAAAGCCGTTTGTTATAGTACTACTAGAAGAGACTTAAGCATTTAACTTGCAATGTCTGGCAAGATCTTTTAAGCTGTTTTTCTTATCTTGTTCTTCAAAATTCGAAACTTGAAAATCCCACTTGACTAGAATGGCAAAAAAAAAGAAAAAAAAAAAAAGAAGAAGGTTGTCCCTTCTAGGGTTAACAGATGCTTTTTGTCAGATTTTAGGTAAGATTAACCTTTTGCTCACAATAGGACTGGTTATTGCTTTTATTTTTTTACCATCTTTAACTCAGGTAAAAATCAATATAGTGCGAGACAAAGGGCTCTAGAGGGTCTGGCTACACCAGCTTTTGGGTTGGCTCCTGTACAATTCTACAACATGCTGAGGCTGGGGAGGATTAGCCTGCTTGTGTTGAGTAAACCGATGATACTCAATAAACAGTTTCTGTTGTAAACCCCTTAGGACGTGCAAAGCCACACTAGTTGGCAATAGACCAGATAAGCTGCAGAACCAGCTGTAATCTCATTTAGACCTGAGCTGATCCTCCTGTCCTTTCATTCCACAGGATCAAAGCAAACCACTGAGGAGGCAGCTGTATTATAGCGGCTCCGCTTGCTGGATGCAGCAAACATTTCATAAATTCTACTCCTTGAAGCAAGTCTCTACCTAATCTACCCAGAGCTGGGACAATCAATGAATTTCTGAATTCATTAGACTGATTATTACAGGGTAACCATTTCTCTTTGGAGAAGTGAGACGACTGCGGGCCAACTTTACAAAGCAGCTATTTCTGACCAACTTTTTCTGCTTGCAGGGCCCAAATTCCACCCACCCCACTATCAAATAAAGATGGTTTAAAATTATCTTTAATGCATAGTAACAAACAATATATGCTGTTGACTACTACTCAAATGCAGCCGAGCTTTACCAGTGGCCCATATATATTCCCACGCTCGGTGACCCAGGGAGAAGGCAAACCTTACTGTGAACAAATACCTTATGTTGGCCAAAAGGGATGTTCAGAAAAAAGATACAGATAATATTTCTGCAGTTTATTAGAGAATATTATTTAACATTTATCTTTAATTTTTTCCTAAAACAGAACGCAACTTTTAATGTGTTCCAAAACGAGAATACTAAGGATTTCAAAAAAGTGTTTCTTTCTTGTCCTTTCCATAAAATTGATAGATACCTTACTATCTCATTTTACTGGAAGTTTCCTTTAACAGAAAGCTAAATTTCCAGTCGTAAAACTGTAAGAGCAGCCACCATGCCCCAACTTGGGAGAATACTACCTGGATGCATGTATCATGGTCACTGGAGAGGCAGGGGTGGGGTCAGATCCCTGGTCACTATACGGAATAAACACGAAAGACATGAAACCAAAACCAGATGTGCAGGGCTTCACATGAAACGTCAGTATTTAAAAAGAACCAACTCATAATGTAATGCTGTATGCCACTAGCTCAGAGAAACCCTATGGATCAGCTAGTCAGGAAGTTCGCAAACATTTTCTGTATTTTGGGCTTTGCAGGCAGGCCACATACGCTATCATGTACGTATTCTTGACATTTTACAAACCTTTAAAAATGAGAAAACCATTCTTAGCTCACTGACTGTACAAAAACAGGCCATGTGCCAGAACTGGTCAGCAGCACCTTGGTTTGCCAACCCTTCCTCTCACAGCTGCTCACTGTAGGGCTGAGGACGGACCCCAAGGAATGCGGTTCTTTGGCGCACTAAGCAGCAGGTGTCAGCAGAATTCAGACCAATTGAGTCCTATTCTGATGTTTTTCTACTGCATCTCAACATTTATCCCAAAACTGTTTCTGCAAGATGTATAAAGAATCTACTGTATTTCAGAAATATTTGAAAAGGGTAATCAAGAATGCCCAGGACTCATCCATCTAGACAGCATACTAAAATGATCACACATTAACGGATCCATACCTTTTTCAAGCTAAAATATGCCATATTTAGTGACTCACCTCTCTCTAATCCATTCTTCAGATATAAAAGGGTCCCGTTTAACATAATCACATAACAACAGCAAAAGTGATAAACATCAAAATCTTAACTCTTCTAATATTTGCAAAATCCAGATCTTTGTAATAACACTACAATAGAAAACTGCAAAACTGTGTAATTATATTTTAATTGTATTGTGGGGCATGCATTAATCACAAAGTTTAAGTACCAAGGATAGAATTATAATAATTCTGTAAAACAAATTTAAGCTAGCTAAGTAGGTCAGAACCACTAACATGCAACAGGAGACCTCTGGGAATTTATCAGTTAATGGCTATTTATGTGCAAATGAGTGCCCTCCAACCTTCGAAATCCTGTGTAGCTGAAGGGTATTTCTGTTAACCAGGAGCACTGCTTAACTGCAAAGGCATAAATTAAACCATTTTATTGGAATGATTTTTAATTCCTCTACTTTCCTCTTACCACACTCCCCCCTACCTTTCTAAAAGCACAATTTACAGAACACGTTTAACAGAAGGGAGAAAAAAGGTGGCTAGAGAGTCTTCAAAATGGGTCTCTCCCAACTCCACCTGTCCATGCACACCACACCTGCAGTGAGGCAAAAGGGAAATGTGACTTCCACTTTGCATCTTCAAAGGGAACCTACACTGTTAAAGAACTAAAAGCTTCAATATAAGCACCACATTAATACACTTTTTACAATGAACCATAATAAAATAAAATTCTGTTTATACCATATATTCTTATCTCACAGAAGACAAAGAAATTCAATGGAATTTGCACATATAATTTGTGTTGTGAGTCAAACAATATGCGCAGCAAAGGATACTCTGAGGAAAAGGAAAAAAGCTGTTTTTCTTTGTTAAAACAAAACAAAACCAAAACCCTAAACACCTCATTTCTAAGTTGCCTAAAAAGAAAATAAAACATCTGGACGTTTTCTGAAGGGGGTGAGGGACAGGCAGAATGAAATTTAAAATTTGACATAAAAATGATGAAAATGAACCACTAAACATCCATAATCAGGACCGTGCCAAAGGTACCAAAGAGGTGTAATAAGGTTAGATATTGTATAACTTTTTAGATGGAATAACAGTAATCTAAAATTACTCTTTTTAAAGATTTAATATAGCTGCAATTTGAAAGTTTTAAGTTGTGCTATCATTTCCTTGGAGTTCCTAATTTCCCATCATTAAAGGAAAAGTAAAATATAAGCTAATGCTAAGTTAAAGACAAATAAAGACCAAGATAAGACATCCCGTTCCTTCAGAATTACAGTCTTTTATAGCACAGGTGAAACCATGGCACTTGAAGCTACAGTCAAAAATGGACTATTTGTGGGAACTTTATTTCAAATGCACAGGTAATAAAAGTTTGTGGTAGAGTCCTTCCAAAACATAAGAAAAATGTTCCACTCTTCTTTCCATAATTGATTTTCTAGTACAAGTTAATTATAGCAGAGCAGATAATTACATCAAGTTTGCTTGTGATTAGTATCCTCTGGAAACATGTTACCGCTGGATTCAGAGAGCAACTCTCAAAGCTATCAAATGCAACAACACTGGACAATTACGTTTGTCTGTAACAGGGAACAGACGTCTCCAGCCTAATGCCACGTGTTATACTTAAGTATATAACACATGTAAGTCATAGAAGTTAGGACATGTTTATAGCCTGAAAACAAATTTCATTGCAACAGTACGCTTTTAGGAAGAAAAATATTAACTATAAAAGATAAATTTTCACACAAATGTGGCCACCTATTAAAGGTCATCACCCCATTTCAAAAGAGAACTTTCAGAAACTATAAGGTAAGGGCTTACTTGAGCCCCCCGTGCCCTTTTTGGTTAGGGGCAACAAAGTGGCCATGCCTGAGTCTTCTGGTCACAGGCAGACTGTCCGTCAGATCTGGGTAACACGCACTGCCCTAAGGCTTCAGTAACCCAGCCCAGAGATAACCAGGCCCTTCTCTCATTGAAGAGACATCACATACATAGTTGGTTTGCGGAAGGAATTACAAAATTAAGAGGTAGGCCTCATGTTCGAATTATTCCCTCCAAAACGACATGAAGACACTGCACAAGGAAGAGAACACTGCAGGTATATGAAAGTCACCAAAAGTTACTGACTTCTGAATTTATATGGCTGAAATAGAAAAAAATGAAATATTAGTTTTTGACATCCTTAGGGTCAACAGCAGCAGTGAGAGTACAGGATTAAAGAAAAATTTTCAGTCTGGAAGTAGCCAAACTGAAAATTTCCCTAATTGCTCAAAATGCTGCTGACTACACAGCCGCATCCTGAGTCATCAGCTAGGTCGTCCCTTCCCTTTATTCCCTGTACCCCTCTGTCTGACTTCGAAACTCTTTCCAAGCACACTGCATTTTTTCACATTACTTTTAGTTCTTTTAAATATAAGTGTCCTACCATACTGTATCTTTAAAATTACTTTAAGTTTTTTTAATATTTTTTTGTATTACTAGTCTTTTTTTTTTAAACCACAACGTCCTTGTCACAGGTGTCCTTTCAATCCATCACGCGCATTACTGACAGAACCATCTATATAATTATCATTCATTTATTCAACAAAGAGTTGATTAAGCAACTCTGTATGTCAGGCACTTTAGCTGGATACCTAGTGCTGAAGATAAAAATATAAATAACACAAATACGCTGACCTCAAAAAACTTCATTCTAGGGAAGGAGATGGCCAGAGACAGATGGTATGATTTCAACTGATAAATGCTCTGGGTGTCACAGATATGTATGTGCAGGGTGCACCAGGGAGGAAGCCGCTGGTTCTGCCTGGGGAGCCTGGGAACCCTTCACAGGAAAAATTACGTATTTCACTTACGCCTGAAAGGAAGTAAGTTTTCCAGGCAGAAAAGAAATCAAGGTACACTTCCGGCAGGTAAATCAGGAAAAAAGTACCAAGTATTATCTTTTTCTCAAGCTTATGAATAAGCTAGGGACAGGGGGAGAAGAAAACACGATGTATTTATGGTTCAATTTATTCATTTTTTATTTTACTTTTTATTGTTGTTCAATGACTATCGTCCCCATTCCCCCCCATTACTCTCGCCCACCCTACCCAACCCCACCTCCCACATTCACCCACCTCTTTGTCCATGGGCCCTTCATACAAAACATGATGTATTTGAAGTACTGCTCTCACGTGTCCCTCTATTTTAAAACCTCTTGTCCTTGGTTTCCTCTTCACCCAGGTCTAGATTCTTGCCCTAATTTCAAAGCCCTCATAATCCGGTGTCATCTTCTTCTTTCATCAAATTCATTCTTCATTAGCCCCCCGCAAAACATTTAACCTCTTCCAACTTCCAATTCTTACATCACCCTCGCATCCTAGCATGTTCCTCCCTCCCTTCCACAATTGATACAATTGCCATTCCTACAGCCCACCTCTTCCAAGGGGCCTTTCCTATTCTTTCTCCAGGCAGTTTCCTTCCTTATTACAAGTGTAAATTCTATTCCTTCTTCAATACCCCATTCAAATGCCACCCATTTCACCTATCTTTCCTAACCCTCTCATCCCATATTTTCTCTCCCCTCTTTCTCCTACTGGCAAATTACATACCTATAGTACTCATTACTTACTGGCTTTTACTTTGAACTACACATTTATACGTGTCTTGTTCACTAAAACATAATATTCCTTAGAAGAGAGTCTATATCTTTTTACATACAAAGAAGTATTTTGCACTAGTAGAACTAAATAAGATGTTATTGTATAATCCTATTGACTAAGTTACCATGATATCCCTTTTTTTTTTTTATCGTGTGTGGTATCATGTATCTTCAACTAGAGAATATTTGGTGTCTCTCTCATGTTCTACCTAGAACCTGGAAAGAAAACAGTCCATATAAAGCATCCAAAAACTATCTGCCTAGGTATTCATCTACCATTTCCCACTCACCTACTTACCTATAATTTATAATTCTTCGAATCTTTCTTCCTTGCTAAAGCATAAGAAAATGGTAACTCAAACTGCCTGAAAGCCCTGGCACATAAGAAGCCCTGATCAAATATGTTATACAGTAATAAACTAATGCCTGGTTATTATGCTTCCATCTATTGTTAAAAAATAAACCATCATGCACAAGGCAGCCACCTCAATATTTAATGACTTAAGTTGTTTTTTTCTAAGATAAACTAAAAAATCACCAACTACTTGCCAAAGTCAAAATATTTGATAATATTTGTAGCACTGTAAGTTGGTGCTTAAGAAAAGTGTTTCCTTTGTGTCATTCTTTGTTTTTGTATTTTTTATTTTAAGCCTGCTACATAGAAGGAGGGAGGGAAGAGAGGGGACTCAGTTCTGCATAAATAAAAGACAAAATAAAGCAAAATTTAATTTAATAACACTGGCAGTATAAACTATAATTCTATTTCATTTATCAACTTAAAAAAAGAAAACAAATTTACCTAAAAATATTACAACATCCAATACATAATTGACATAGTTAAAAAACACCAAAGTAATCTACTCCAATCCTTATCCTTCAGATGGAAAAAAAATGAACTACAGGGGTCAGCCTAAGACATGACCACAATAGTCCATATGGAAATAACAGATAGAACCATGTTTATTATCTTGAAATTAGGCAAAAAGCACTTGTCTTCTAGAAAATCAGGAATATATAAGTGCATCTTATCACAAAACTTCCACTGTAATGTAATTCTATAAAGGCTGGACCGTTATTTGACCCTATAAGGAACTCTGTATATTTTTCAAGAACACCTACCATTTTACATAAGTGGTCTTCAGACTACATATATGATCAAACTAATGGTCCAGGCATCTCAGCACTCAGAAGAGAATGAATGTGAGGATATAAAAACTTGGAGGCATTCAGAGCCCTGGCTGGCATAGCTCAGTGGATTGAGCACAGGCTGCGAACCAAAGCATCGCAGGTTCGATTCCCAGTCAGGGCACATGCCTGGGTTGCAGGCCATGGCCCCCAGCAACTGCACATTGATGTTTCTCTCTCTCTCCTTCTCCCTCCCTTCCCTCTCTAAAAAATAAATAAATAAAATCTTAAAAAAACAAAACTTGGAGGCATTCAACAGCCTCTACACAACAAGCTCTACAAGTGCAGGACAGTTATTAGTACAGTCCTGAGATAAAGGAGGTACCCCAGAAACATCTGCTGATTTACACTGGAATTCTTCCTAAGAAACCAAAAGAAAAAACTATTAACTGTTAAATATGCATATAGGAAAAGTACTTTTTATACATTATGACATTTATATACATAAACCCCTTAAAACTTCTATACATCCAAAAAGAAATGTAAAATGCAAAGTTCAACGTATTTCCAATATACATGATGTTCATAAAGTTGATGTATTTAACATATAATCTTCTATGGAAAATTAGTACTAAAAGACAAACAAGGTTACTTATTGAGAGGTCATTATTGATAACAATTCCCACTCAGGGTTATAGACTCTTCAAAAAAGTCATTTTATAATAAAAATGTTTTACTCTCTTCCAAGCCTAGAAAAATAATTTTTCTTTCCCCACCTTTTCCTGGAGGCCTTCCTCCCACAGAACATCATTCTATTTTAATCTGAGAAAGTGGTTGCTGAGGCCAGGTGTAAAACTGTCTTCTGTTCCTTCACTATTCTGTGCTGGATTCTCCATTTCCTGAACCTAGAATATTTCTTGTTTTTGGCTAAATCCTTTTGTTTCCCTGAAGTGCAGATTCTTTGTCAGTACATCTCAAAAGCATAAAATGAAAAGAAAAAAGCAATATGCAGTATCTCTGATATGATAGCATTTATGTAAACTTTGAAAATGCACAATACAATACTACATATTGGTTTTGGATTCTATTTTGTCACATCAAATCATCAAAGTATACTGTCCTCACTCTGGCCAGGTAGCACAGTTGGTAAGAATGTCATCCCAATATGCCAAGGTTGCAGGTTTGATACCCAGTCAGGGCACATACGAGAAACAAACATGAATGAATAAATAAGTGGAACAATAAGTCAGTGTTCCTTTCTTTTTCTTCTCTCCCTTCCTCTCTCAAAAAAAAAAAATCAGTAAAAGTTTTTTAAAAAGTACACTGTCCTCAAAAGATCAAAACTTAAAGCACATTTAAAAAATGGCAGGGTAGGGGTGGTGGTGGTAACAGACAATGAAAGAACATTAAGTTTTCAGAGAATGGGAATAGAAAAAAAAAGATGTCAGAAGAAATAAATGTAAAATATAATATATATATCAATGACATAGTGCTGTAATTAACAATTTACTAAAGACCTTACATACAGTTACAAGTAACTAGGTTATTATTTATTATTAACAGAGAATGTTCTAAAGATGCCAAAAACGACTTCGGAGCTGCTATCTACATAAGCACAAGCTGCAAAAGACATATAGTATCTCTCTGCCCCCAGTCACTAGTGACACAGAGTGGCTGATTTATTGCCGTACAATCACAGACTTTATTTTGTATAGGAAAATCACAGAGGAAATTCTGCAAGTAACAGACAGTCTCTTTGACACTTGCCCACTGACCACTGTGTATTTCTTTGTTGCCAGGGCTGACTCGCTACACTGTGGGCACTCTCGAGCAGTGATCTGATTTTCTCTAATGCTGGCACGAAGCCTGCCATAAGAGGTACTTACAGGACACTCAGTAGGGGTGTACTGACTGTAAAGTAGAGTCATTTGTCTTTCAGGCACAAAATTAACAGAGCCAGAATTCTCTAAGCTAAAAGAAAAAAAGGGGGAAGAAGAGGTATGACTAAGAAAATAGAATAATTTATACTTTTACTTCAAAAATAAAGAGTATTCTTTCTGTGGACTACCACTGAACTAACTCAGAATGAGACTAAAAAAATGTTAACTCATCGGGATACAAAGAAGCTCTGTACCCTAGACTTACTACAGTGCGCATTCTTCCACTGCACTTCTCTGAAAGCGACGGACCAGCAGTGACGAAGCACTCATCTCTAGGGACACTGCTGGACATACCACACATCTGTCATCCTTCAAACCATCTCTTTAGTGTGTACTATTACACACATTTTACAGATTAGAAACATTGAGGTTCAAAGAAATTACACGACTTGTGGAAGATTAAAGTGAAAGAAAGTGGCAGTTGGGATTAAAATTCACATTTGCAACCCTTTGAACAAGTAGTTATTTTTTTTACTATCACTATAAGAAATTAATTATTCTATATATAATTCAAACACATTAAATGACTGAAGTAGAAATTTACTCTGCTGGTTTTGATGCTGGATATATTAATAACTTACAAAACTGAACTACCATTAATAACTCAGCTAAACTGAGCAAACCCAAATTTTCAACCTGGATCTTGAAAAATCAGACAGGTACAAGAACCAAGCCAACTTTCAAGTCACGTATCACTCCTCAGTGTTCACTGGGGTCAAATAAATTACGGTTTATTATAGAAGACACTATGTAGCCTTATATCATGTTTGTGTAAGAGAGATGTCTTTGATCTTTCACAGAAAAAAATGTAGAAGTTGTAAAAATTCCCAGGGTATAATCTCACTTTTCCCCCTGACAATAATAGAGGTGGTAAAAGAAGCAGCAACCGCAGTTTAGAAGAACATTCTTCATAGGGTTAAAAGTGGTTCCCTCTGTGGGAGGAAAATTTAGGAGGGGAATGACTTTTATATTCTGCAGCATACATTTCTGTATTATTTACATTTTTAACAGGATACATGAATTTTAATAATATAAAATAAAAAAGAGATACATTAAAAACTCTCCAAAGCCTTCAAATACTTTAGAAGTCATATTTAAAACTATATTTTGCCTTGGCTGGCGTAGCTCAGTGGATTGAGCGTGGGCTGCGAACCAAAGCATCGCAGGTTCGATTCCCAGTCACGGCACATGCCTGGGTTGCAGGCCACAGCCCCCAGCAACCGCACATTGATGTTTCTCACTCTTTCTCCCTCCCTTCCCTTTCTGAAAATAAATAAATAAAATCTTTAAAAAATATATAAAACTATATTTTATATTAATAGTAAAAAAAGGCTTAAAGAAAATACAGAACCTATACTGACAAATACAGGAAAATTCTTTTTTTTTAATTTAGGAGATGAAAGTAAATTAATTCTTTCAGCTGTCATTGCACCCCAAACTCTAGAAGCTTTCTATCATTATGTTTTCAGCATATACAACTACAGTTTTGTTCTAAAGAGAAATTTTTTTTCCAGTCTAAGGTTTCCTACTAGTTAAAAATCTGCTTCTGTAGGATGTGATGTAATCATGTAGACCTGCATGTGTGTTTGTATAAACCCTGAATACAATTAAACCATGGCTCTCAATTTTTAAAAAATAATTATATCTAAGTTTCTATATTTGAAACCAAACCATTTACAAAACAGCTTCTACCTTTAATCAAACACATCCATGAAGACCAAAGCCTCATTTATAATTTGTAAACGGCAGCTCTGGAATTGTGCCGTGCACAGTTTATGCAACAGCACCCACGGACCCTGCCGATACACCCCTAAGAACATCACGGCTTTGATCTAATGGTAAAAGCTTCAAAACAGTGTCAGTGTTCACCAATAAAAAACGGTCTAGTGACCTATGGTATATCCAGACAGTGGAATATTATGAGGCCACCAAAAATAATGGAATAGATGTCACTGACATGAAAAGCCACTGATGACATATTAAGTGAGAAAAGCAAGACACTAAAAGTATTTAGCCCCAATTTTGGACTTAAAAATATGTATATAGATAGGAGAAACCTAGAAGGCTATAACAAAATATCAAAAGTAGTTCTGTCAGCATGGTGAGATAAGTAACTTTAAAAAAAAAACTCGTTTACTTTTTAAAAGTTTATATCACAAACACATAATAGCTAATATTGATTTTTTTTAATTACAACGGCAAGAATAAAATGAAACAAAAGGTCTCACACCATAGGGTTTTTCCAGTTTTTGTTTTTTTAAAGCATGTGACTTGTGTGAGAAACCTTTTCCTTCCATCCCACCCCTCCCTAACAGGAGGTTTATATCGCAGAAGCTACATAATCAGGGGCTTTTTCACTTTGTATTTTTATCAGGTAGCTTTCAAACTGTGCTAACACTGGGGTTGGTAGTCTGTTGTTAGATTTTGAAGATTAGTTGTTAGTAAAATGCTGTTATTGATAAAAATACATAATTGAGAGATCAACCAACCCAACTGAGGCCCCCTGAAAGAACACTATTCCAGGAAGAGTAGGCTGGGGTTTCTTGCCCTGGGTAGTTTCATTTCATAAATGGATTAACTCTTGGTTAACCAGAAAATTCTGGAACAACTAATTTCATAGTAATGATGTTTTCTTAAAGCCATCCACTATTGAGTATGCTCTAAAATACCCTTTCTTTGCATCCTACCAACTGGCAGCTTTTCATGATGAGAGTCCCAAATTCCTGGCCATCTATAGCAGAGTCTCTTTTCTTCGTGATCTTTTACTGGTTTCCAGGAAAACTGCCAGTAGGAGGCAGCAAGGACTGGCTGTGGTAACAGCGGTGGCTCTCCTCTGCACAGTAGTTAGCTGCTGGCTTCATTCTTCTGTCATTATATAAGCAAGATGACACTGTTCTCTAATCCAGCCAAAGCTGATAAGTACCATCAACCTGTCACTTCCTACATTTCAAATTCTAACATCACAGCATCAAAGAGTTTTTACATTTCGATTTCTTTTGCTGGCAGCAGCCGGTAGCCTCTCATTCTCCCACGGTGTTCTAATGCCGCATTTGCACACCGGGGTTACTCCCAGACTGAATAGCAGGTCATCCCCTGCTCACTGAGCTCATCTGTGGCCCATGTGCTAGGCAATTTAGATCCAATCAGCCCTTATTTAGCTCAAGAGTAATGAGCAGCATAGTGACACAGACTTAAGCCTGACCCTCAGGACACTGCTCATCAAGCAGTAAAACTGTGACAAAATCATTCATCTTCCACCCGCTGGCAAGAAATAATACTCGCACTCACTGTATTACTTTTCAAGATAAAAAAAAAAAGTCCTGAATTTTCATGATGTGAGACATTAATTTGCAGAAAGCTGAATTCCCTTAAACCCCCCTGTTGCTATGAGCTCACCAGGGGGAAAGAGGCCTTAGGAGACTGAAATGGAATAAAGAAAATTGCTCCAGCTTTCTTTTCATTTTAAATAAGCCTTAAATCTGACAAGAGATATCCTAAAGAGAGAAAAATATATATCTTGTAAGGTAAAGAAGAAACAATTGAAATTAAGAGTTCTGAATGCTGGTTTCACTCTTTATATTTGTTCTCAATTTTGTTAAAACATAAATAAAATTCGAAACAGAGTAATTACTCCCCCGTCTACACAAGGTACATGGATAAATGTAAGAACTGTTCCTCACAGACCATCTATGGTGGGGCAAAAGTAAATTCATATAAAAAAAAACCAGAAAGGTACTCTGATACTTTTTAAGAAACACATCTTAAAGAAAATTACATTAGGGTAATTGCCAGAAGATGGTGAGGACTGCTAGGGAGATTTTTAAACCATAATGAATCTACTTTTTCACTACAATTTATAGTACCTTCTGAGGTCTTATTAATTCAAAAATAAATAATGGGATAATTAAGAGATTGGTTTCCTTCCCTCACTGACAAAGCACATCATTAAAAAACACATCTAGTCACTTACTGTACTATACTTATTGCACATAAAAGCTTAAATTATTACTTGCTTCCTCTATTTCCCTTTTATAACCAAAAGCCACGGTAGCAATTTATCTCACTGAGCTTCTTTAGACTGGGTCCACCTACTGAAATCACAATTTTGGCTGTTTTTACCCATTCCTTAGTTGGAAAAGAGTTAACGTTAGCAATCCTGTCACGAAAGGGGTTTACCAGTCTTCAAAATATTTAAGACAACGTGTCTCCAGTTTGAGAAGCAGAGCACCATGTGGCGCCGTGATGGAGCACAGGAGCGACAGCTTCTACAAACTCACTGCTGAATTTCATCCGAAGCTTCAAAGACCAGGGCGGTCTAAACACCTATGGTGAACCATGGGGTTCACACAAGGAACCACAGTGACATAAATAAGATTGGGGAAAGTAGCTTTCACCCCTCTCCAACTTCTTTTGATTTAATACCATCTGCTAAAGAGAAATATTCCAGTGCTCGGTACAGAAAATAATCATGGCACTTCTATTTCCTAAACAACTGAGCTGTTCCACTTTCAGAAGAATGGCATGTTTCCTTTACAGAGACTATTTCTTGCTTTCCTTGTCTGTTCATCCCAATGTTCTTCATCTCAATTTCTATTTTACAGTGTTCTTTCTCCACCCCTACCTTCCCTCTTTTGCCTCTCCAATTATGAGGTGGATTTACCATTTCATCTCAGAAAAAAACAGATTTTCAGTAACCCCAAACTTTGAAAACAATTAGGAATCAGAAGTCATAAAGCTCCACTCACCAACCTACTTCTTGAAAACAGGAGTAATCGTTGAAAGAAAATCTAATATAAAACTCTAGTCATAGATCCTTTACTTTTGTAATTACTGACAACAGGTTTCAACGATTAGATCTGACCCAGATTATAACTGGAGATAACAAACTGGAGGCAGAGCAAATACCTCAAATAGAGGACTAAGAAAGGTGGAGAAGACTAAGAAGCCCACGGCAAGTCTGGTACCTTTCCTTTGTGCCCCGCATTCTAAATTTCACACAGATGTGTGTTCTGCGAGTCTCTTTTCTTACACTGCACTGGCGTCAGGCAATAGGGAATCTTCCCTTTCAATAAGGAATCTTCCATTTTGGGGAACTGTTTTAAATTATTTTATTGACTATTTCTTCTATTCCATTACTTCAGTTTTCTCTTCCAAATACCTTGCTTCCCACACAGTCTAAACACAGATGCTCTGTACTTTTAGATTCAAAGTGTTCCTAGTATAGAATCAGCCTCGGTGGAGAGGTTCTCAAAGCTCTCAAAAGCAAGGTAAAAAGCTCAAAGGCCCACTTACTCCATGTGTCTCCATATTTCAATGGAAGAAGTCTGATAATAAATACAATTGCAAAATAAAATAAAAATAGTTCAGAAAATTTCAGCTACAGTAGAGATAAGTTTTATCTTTCATTTAATTGAGAAGAATGGACTCCTGGCATGTCTCTGAAGGTCCCTTCTGCCCAGTGGCCCTTAGGAGGCCATAAACACAGGGGCAAAGTTCAGATCATGCATTAAATCTACAGCCTGGCTGCATGGATACTGTTGTGAACTTTCACGCGGATACTGGCCAAAACTGTTAGATCAGCAGGACCAATTTACGGACAAGTATAAATCATTATCAAATAATACTGCGTAACTGAAATAGTAAAATATTTCAAAATGGTGAAGAGGTGATAGTTTGAATAAACACTTACCTAAGTACCTTTCTCTCTTTTCTCAGTGTATCTTCCATGTAATAAATGCATGAGTGCACACCAGATACACTGCACTTCAGTGCTTCACTGATACACCCCGCCTGCTATCACAGTAGGCACTGATGAATACTAACTGAATTTGTTAAATAACCATTTAATAAATTCGTATTTTCTGTAACAATTACAACACAACATAGAAAGCAATAGAGGACATTAGAGAGAAAGTGTTAAGGAAATTCAAAGAGAAGAGAGAATATTCAAGACTGGGGACATATGGATAAATACACACTTCAAGAGAAGTTTGGAATAAAGAATAACTGTTCACATAAAAACAAAGAAAAGGTAAACAAAGAAAACAAGCACCCACGTTCTGGGTAGGTGCAGCCTCGGAGAGAGAGAGCGGCTCTCCAGCAGACACTAACTCTGCAGCCACTACAGCGCCACTGACTATGGGCAGCTACTGAGCAACTCCCGTGTAACTAGCATGAAAAGAGGAGCTGAAGTTTTCATTTTGTATCCATTAACTGAAATTGTCACATGTAGCTAATGTGTATAGCAGAGGTCTATGGAAGATGTTCATAGATATCCCGTAAGGTGAGTATAAAGACTTTCGGAAGCTGGTTGATTAATTTCCCAAGATTACGCTCCTAAATGGAGGAGAGGTGATGTGAACTCAGGTTTACTGACCCTAAAGCTCCTGCTTTTTGTAATATACTGAAACAGTAGCAACTCTCACACGTTGCTATGGGTTCCTTAAGAAGCAGAGGCAAAAAGCACAATTGGCTGCTGTGAAATGATCTACTACACCCTGGAATTCTGGTCCCTCCCATATATGATGCTGTCTGATTCCATCTCTAGCTCAGATCTCATTACTACTCAGTTCTGAAACCACCTTTCCCCAAACACCTTGAAGTCTCTTTTATTCTCTTTTTTCCCCCTATGCTCTGCTACGCCCTCTCTATGCCTACTGTGACCAGCACTGACCATTTCTGACTTCTGATGGTAACAGTTACTTTCATTCCCTAGATTCAACCCTTTTGTAATCACTGGTTATCAGGAAACTTTAGCTTATTCAGTCCTCAGATCTGGCCTGGACCCTCCGATGGCTTTGACAAGAAAATACAAAGGTAAGAAAGACTTTGACTTTTTTTTGAGAACTAGTAGTTCCACTTAACTAAACTAAAGGGGACTCATAAGAAAAAGTCAAGACATAGGTAAAACCACACTGTGTATGACTTTGAAGATCATAAGGAATTTGACATTTTGTGTCCACCAGGATGTCACTACAGGTGTTAAAACACGGAATGATAGAAGCAGAGTTGTTTTCCAAGAATAGAAATATGTCCAGGGAACAAGATGGGCACAAGTAACAAAAGAAAAAAATAGATAAGAAAACTCATACATAGAATGCAAGAAAATGTTTGCAAATCATGCATCTGATGAGGAACTTGTATCTAGAAAATATAAAGAATTCTTATAATTCAATAACAAACAAACAAACAAACAAAAAAAAAAAACAAAACCCAATTTAAAAATGGGCAAAGGATCCAAACAGATATACCTCCAAAGAACAGGCACATAAACAGCTCATGACTGACATCATTGCCAGTCACCAAGGAAATGCAAATCAAAACCACAATGAGTTACAACCTCATATCCACCAAGATCACTACAATCAGAAAGACATTTAGCAACGGGTGTTGCCAAGGATGTGGAGAAAATGCAATCCTTATAAGATATAGATGGGAATGTAAAATAGTGCCCTGGACACAATTTAGCATTTTCCCCGAAGGTTAAAAAGTATTGCCACATGACCCAGCAATTCTATTCCTAAGTATATACCCAAGAAAAATAAAAAGACGTCCACATAAAAACACGAATGTTCATAGCAATATTATTCATAATAGCCCAAAAGTGACAACAATCCAATGTCCATCAACCAATGAATGTATAAAGAAAATGCAATATACTTAAACAATGGGTTATTTGGCAATAAAAAAAAATGAAGTACCCATACATGCTACAATATGCATAAATCTTGAAATCATTATTCTAAGTGAAAGAACTAGTCATAAAACATGACATGTTATAGGTTTCCATTGATATGAAAGGTTCATAACAGGCAAATCTATCTATAGAGACAGAAAATAGTGGTTGCTAGGGGTGGGGATTCGGTAGGGGAAAATGGGGAGTGATTGCTGCAGAATTTCTTTTCTGGGATGACAAACTGTTCTAAAATTGTGATGATGGTTGTACAACTCTGAATATCCTGAAGCCATTAACTGTATGGTAAGTGAATTAAATCTTTATAAAGCGGGCCAAGAAGCAAATTTTATGAAAGTGATATATCTCATTAAAGGTGTTAAAAAAAATAGATGTTCTAAGGAGGGAAGGAAATTACTGTACTGGAGGCACTGGAAATTAGGCAAGCATGGACAATGCTCTAGAAATGAAAAAAATGGTAGCGAGAATAAAGAAAGAGATGGTAAAGAAATCCTCCAAAGAAGACATTAAAACAATTCTCTCAACTGGATATAGAGAGAAAGGAAGGATACACACACACACATCCCATTCCTACCTTAAAAATTACTTTTGTTTTTCTACAGCAGCTCCTTACCATTTTAGTAAAACAAAATCACAATGTCCAACAGCTCTGTGTTTGTGAGGCAACGTTCTTGATCCCTACAATCCTGACCTTGTTTTTTTAAAAAGGAATGATTCATTTACACATCAAAAAGCATTTACTGAATGGTCTCTATGCTAAAGGAACTTATACTAGGAATGGGTTAAAAAACCATCCAAGGTAAGTCCAAATACATCCACACATGCCCACTGAAGTTATCAGGCCTAACGTGTAGTACAAAGAAATAATTATACGATGGGTTCATTTAAAATAATAGTAATTATAATAATAGTGACATCTAACATGTACTGAACACTTACTAGTGTGCCGGACACTGTGCTAACCAGTCTATATCCACTATTGCACTAAATTCTCAAAATAACCTAGTGCGGCATGTGCTACCATCCTCATTTTACCAATAAAGCTGAGGTCTAGACACTTAAATTTCCCCTTACAATATTTTAAAAGAATCATTTTGTACTTATGCAAGGAGATTTCTTATCTATGTAACAGATCTACCTGCTACATAACTGGCCCAGATGTTAAATCTTTTACATAAAGTATTAAGTTGATAAGCTATGTTTTAGCAAAATATAAAAAAAACCCTGCAAAAATATCCCTAAGGGTGAGTTGATTATATTATTGCACAAATATAAGTGTATGTAGTAGAAAAAAAGTGATTATAAACATGATCTGCAAAATCCAAGCCTGGTAGAAGAGTAAATAAGGTCAAAATTTATAATACTCATAATTTATATGTAAAATCTCAGTTGAAAGATATATGAAATACTTCATGATGAAAAGCAATCTTTATGTTTTATATATTCCCCAAATACTAAGATTTACACACTCCCTTAGGATGCTCATTCTTTCTCTGAAGCAACCAAAACTTAGCGACATAACCATTTGATTTTTCCAATAAAAACTGGAAATACATTTTTCCATGGAGCATACTCATGTGCTCCCTCTCCCAAATTATTAAAACATTTCCCCATAATTTGTATCAAATAAAAATCTGCATCAAATCACATATCACATGTATATATGGTATCACTATAGGTGTGTATAGATGATGACAGAACTGTAGATCAGCAGACACTTGGGCAATCTGGGATATGCTAAGCAAACTATATACAAATAACTCATGACTCAATTACTTTAAAAATCATATCCAATTTCAAATTTGTTTTATAGTAAATTATTCTTTAATAACTAAAAGCTGAAACCCATTCATACTAATAGTCCATGCAATAACAAAAAGGGGGGGGGAACATACATGCTGTCAAGAATATCCTTTTAAATTTCCCTGAAAAAATCATGTAAATTATTTGGCACACAGCAGACCCTCACAAGACTATTTCCTTTTGTACTACCTCTTTCCTACTTAGTCAATCCCAGTTCTCTCACTGAAGATGCAAAAAAAATTGTAAATGACAACATACAACAAAGGTTAAAAAAACTAGAACTATTGAACATTGAAAATATGAGAGAAATAATAAACAGCTCTTGTGCGTGCATACTCACACAAACACTCATCCCAAATGTCAAAACAAATACATAACAAATAGATGACCTTCTAGGCTCAAGGGAAAAGAAGAAAGGGGATTTAAAAATATATGTATTTTTTGAAGCTAGAAAAAAGAGTTTTAATCTTCTAAGAAGTTGCACTTGAGCACATAGAGTATCAAAAAAAGGTAATCCCTTTTGAACTATTTCTTAGCCTCAACATTTAACATTTTAGGTAAGCTTTCAACTGCCGTTAGACTTCTTTGAAACTAGGCTCTTGTTTAATACGAAATAGGATGTCAGTTGATCAATATCCATTTGGCTTAAATTCATAAGTCCACAACCTCCCTGAAGTGGTAGAACAAACAGGTACAAAGCTTGAAAATTTATTGTTTCTTTTTAAACTCCAAATGATATTTGCAGATGCCAAAAGGCATTTTGAAATCACTCACCCTTACTTCAGTAAAAATGAAGAAGGGGGGTGGGGAGGAGGGAGAATCTCATGAGATCTTGTATGTCAAGTTTTTGCCCAAAGCTAATTTTCATAGCTGTGTTATAAAACTCTGAAAATGGAGGTTTATAGTGGAAATGCTGACAGACCCTTAACTGTAGCAGCATGAATGGATATAATTAAAGAAAAGCTTTTGGCTACACCTAACTCCACAAATGAAAGACTGGCATTTTTATATTAACCTCAAGTAATAGCAAGTGAGAACTAGAAATGTGATTCCACAAAGGTAATGTGAAATGTTAAAGATGACTGCTAAAACTATTTGACATTCGAAGTTTTACACATGGAGGCATTTAGTTAACATAACCAAGTCAGTATTTTCATAATGCTACTTAATCAGCAATAAAGAATGCTCTGGTGAGCCATCAGCTCCAGTTAGCAGAAAGTGGCATATGAAGTTATTATTTCTTAACAGCCTAGAGGGAGCCGCTTCTCCCTTAATCAGTGATCTTAGTTCCTGCCTACCTGTAATTTCTCTGTCATACAGTTATAAAACTATTACCCAGTTCAACACACACACTCATACATCTTGCCCACATATTTATGCAAGGACTAGTACCTTATTCCCACCTGAATTTGAAAAACAGAAGAGATTGCTAAGGTAAAGTATTTCATTCTTTCCCTTGTCAGGGATGCAGCCTGGAATAAATATCATCAATCTATATAACCCATCTTCCCTATCTAAACCAAAATTCAAAAAATTTAGCTGTGTTCTTAACTTACATGAAAACAAAAAAAAAGCCTATGCTTTACAACTATCCAAAATGTTTTTGCACTTTCTAATAATATTAAAAGTAATAATATTATAGCATATCCAAAAGACAGCTATGGAAAGATCTTCAATGAAGCTCCACATTTTGGGTGAAGAAATTAGGAATGCATCTCTATGATCAAATACCTAATGACTTTTTCTCATGTTTCTCCCCTCCCTCCCTCCCTCCCTCCCTCCCTCCCTCCCTTCTTTCTTTCTTTTAAACTAAACAATACAAATATCCATTATTTGGGGATTAGTTCAATAAAGTTTAGTACATCATATAATAAGACACTAAAGCAGCCATTAAAAAGAATTAGGTCTTCATATACTAACATGGAAAGCTATTGAGGAAATAGTGAAAAAAGGTTGCTGAACAAAGATTATCCATTTTGTACTTTAAGCCTACAAATGGGCAAAACTCTAGAAGGTTCTAGAAACAATTTTACTTCTGTGGAGTGGAACTAGAGCAATGTTTTCAACCTCGGCACCACTGAGGCTGGGCCAGATCATTCTTCGTTGTGTGAGCCATCCACGCATGGTAGGACGTTGAGCAGCATCCCTGATTCTACCCACTGGATAATAGCAGATCCTAGCAGCAAGTCCAGACCCTCCGGTGTGACAATGGAAAACTTCAGATACTGCCAAATGTCTCCTAGGGGACAAACTCACCTCTAGTTGAGAACCCCCGAACTAGAGAATAAAGAAGTGAAGGGAGAGAAGAGCAATTTTTACTTGTCACCTTATACCTCATTTTTCTTTCTTTTACCAATGATAATAAATTTGCAATGTAAATAAAATTTTAATGACAAAAGGAGTTCCCCAAATTTCTAACTTAAAGAAGTACATTAATAGTATTTGCAGGATATGACTTTAAAAAAAAAAAACCTACGAATGAAGGAATATAATAGTTAAGATAATTAAAAGGGACTTGTCCATCTGCAATGAAAAGGGCAGAGAGATACGCTGATTCTGACAGTGGTTTCCGTGACTGCCTCCTCCCAAGATGCCCATATTCCCTCCTTCATTTTCTATTCCTTTGCCCCAGTATCTTTCAGGGGCTGTAGTTCCTCGTGACCAGAATGGTTTAGACCAGTAAGCTCCTCTTCCTACTTGTTCTGTATATTTAGAAAAATATAAATAAACCACTAACAGTACCAGAAGTATGGAACTTTATAATTTTCTCCTGGAAAAGCAGAGAAATACGGCTTACCACTTATTTAAAAATTATACAAACAAAAGGAATTTGACACTTGGGAAAGCCATAACATCTGCTAACAAACTCTACTAGACTAAACACAAACAGTTCGTGAAGAAGATCCAGAATCAGTAAAAGCGTCTTCTAGTAAAGTTGGCTGCTCATTTACTTTTCATCTATCCGTCCATCCAAGAATCTAAGACTTTTGCTGTCATATAGCTGACACTGGCGGGGGAGGGGATGACTGTCTCTTCAAGAACTCTGGCTGAGCCTTTCTCAACTTAAACTGATGAGAAAAGATAAGTAGTAAAGTTCCATAAAACCTAATGAGAAATGGAAACCAGTGGATTAATCAGTTTGACCACACAGACCAAAGTTAAATAATTTAGTAATAAATTTCCAAAATTCATAAATCTTGTCAAGCTTAGTACCTTTGAAAACCAGATGCTACTTTTATAATGTGGTATTAGGAAGAGGAAAGCAGTTTGTTCATTAACTTCATACATAATTTAAAATAAAATCATATTTCTATACATAACTTTTACCTAATTTTCAGAGACTGATTTACTACACTGAGTGGTGGCACCTAACTTCTTAAGAACATGTACTTCAAAGGTAAACATATTATATAAAAAGGACCCTAAAGAAAATAATTGTCATTACCACTGTGCTTATCCAATATTGTTTGGATCTGAGTGCACTTACACATTTGTATAATTTAAGTAGATCAAAAACAGTAAGTTCTGTATAGGTGATTGGTATTATAAATAGAACAACCCTATCTTAATCTCCAAATAAAATGTTTTAGCTGGAAACATTTCAGGCAGTTGGGGCTACAACTCTGCAGCAAAGTATTTAAAGAAACTTACTTTTTAAAATGGTACAGTGTGGCCAAAATCATAAATTACATGTTTCAGTAAAAGCCACTTGAGATTTGACCTCACGGTCTTGCTTAGAGCAAGAGGAACATACCTCTAGGTAATAATACTCTTTCGGTCCAAACAGAAAGGAAAGGAGGGGTGAAAAGGCACAGCTCTGGGACTGTGGCGGAGCTGCTCTGAGTTTAGTTTAATGTGTTTGCACATATGCTTTTTTTTAAAGAACTACTGTTTGAAAGAATGGTTTGAAAACTACTGATTTATGCCAATGTAGCAATAAAACCAACTCTACATTTGGATTTCATGTGTATGTCAAAAAGAAAACTTTCATATAGAATCTACACAGTTGATAATATAAAACAAATGAATAAATTAGCACATCACTGGAAAACATACCTGATTCTGGCCAGAAGAGCTTGTAGAAAGTGCAACACTGTCCTCAGTTCAGATCCTTGACAAGCTCGCAGAAGCATACTAAATCCATCATTAAGCAGTGTTTCATGGGAAGGATGCAAGCAATGGCTTGTCTCAAACACTTCTTGAACACCATCAATGTAGATGGAAAGAAGTGTCCAGAGAGCCTGTCTTTGTCCTGTTTCATCATTCTTAGATACCAAGAACTCCTTTGCTTTTTCCCGGAAGGCATCTGAAAATTTCTCAGCCAAAACACCAATGTCCAGATTTTTCTGGGTATACATCAAGAGGAAGGCTGCCTGACCCTTCCAAAGGAGATCTGATGACTTTAAGGCAGGCTTAAGGAAATGCAGGAGGTCTAACACATGACTTGTTACATCTTCTATCTCTGCAACAGCTGCTAACAGTAGAAAAAGGTTGAAAAAATTCTGCAGACCATCTATAGTAAGTTCTTCCATTCTTTTTTGATGGAATTTAGAATATATTCTGCAAAACATAAAAGTGGCTTTAATAAAACTATTCCATTTACAAAAATCCATCCTTTAAAGTAACATTTTACTCAATGGTTGTGAGTCTCATTACTGTAAATTTTTAGCTAATTCTTCATTATAATGCAGCCATGTCACTTTGTCCACCTAGAAAACAAATGAACAGAAAAAAATAAAGGTCCCCCTACCTTCAAATTTCTCAATGACGTAGCAGGTCACCCACAAGTGAACCAAAGGATTCAGCGGCTTTCCGCACAGGACAGTAGAAATGTCCTTTGCATAGAGCACATGACTTTCCTTTGGTTCCCCATCACATTTCTTTTGCAAATTTTAATGACCAATAAGAAAGAATATGTAATTAAGTACAATTTGATGTGCTAATACAGCAATTTTATATAACAATTTTCCTTAAACCTTTTTTCCCTCAACCCCTCACAAAAAACTTACTCTAAGACAATTCACAGTGCTTGAAAAATTATGTTTTACATACTCTCAAATAAAATCTGTTAGTGTCAAAATGACATAGCCATTTAAAAATCTCTTGTCAATACTACTTAATATAATTTTAATAGTTGTATTTTTTTATCAATTAAGGGATTTGAATTGAAAATCATTCATCTTGAACCTTACCTACAAATTGTTAAATTTTTTTTTTAAATTTAATTTAATTTATTTTTAGAGAGGGAAGGGAGGGAGAGAGAGAGATGTTCTAAAACATCAATGTGTGGTTGCTGGGAGACATGGCCTGCAACCTAGGCATGTGCCCTGACTGGGAATCGAACCTGCGATGCCTGGTTCGCAGCCCGTGCTCAATCCACTGAGCTACACCAGCCAGGGCCAAATTGTTAAATTTTATAGCTTCTATAATTAGCTTATTCAAGATAAAATAATTAATGTTCTTAACTGGTTAAATGTTTGTAAGTAACAGAGCTGATAAGCCCCTGAAAGTAAAGACCTGTCTAATTATCTGCACAGCCTCCACCATGCCCGCGCTATCTCTTGGGATGAAGTATCTCCTACCAAACAGACTTGTTATTTAGTGAATTCCAATGATCCCTTTTAGCTATAAAGTTCTAAGAATTACGCATTCCATATAATGATTAAGGTTCAAGAGCAAACTAGCAAATGCATTAAAAGAAAAACTACTATTTGAACCACATAATTACTAGATGTTAGACAAAGAAGCTACCATTAAAAAAAATACGCTAAAAAAATCCAAACTGTATCACTATAACCTTGAAAGAATTATTCATTGTGAGAATCAAATAGAAATTCATTTAGTGATTTCTGAGAAGTCTCCACCTATATAGAGTAAGAGGCACTCTGCTGCGAGAACTCCTACCCCGTAAGCTGAGCAAGGGGGAGATGGCAGTGTACACACAAAAGGGGCTAGAAAAAGGGCTGACAGGTAGAGGAGGCAGGGCAAGGAAGGACAAGATCATACCTGCGTAACAAGCAAAACTCTTAAAAAGAAACAATGGACAAAACGTGACAAAAGTTTAGGTTACCATACCAGAAATTAAAACTGGGCATACTCCCCAAATGAAAACATTCAAGTTATTTGGTTCACTCTACTCCAGTCAGTTTTCATTCAAGAATGCAGGGCTTTGGGACTGCTGGGCTCAGAGGCCACAAGTTACAGATTGAATCTATTACTTGCCAATGTGTGATTTGGAGATGGTTTTTTCTTTCTGGAATTTCTAATAAAGTGTATGCAGCGACTTACATAACATTATAATTAATTCTGGTAAGAAAAACTACAGTTCTCTAATATTCTTGTATTCAGTATATAAAATTTCAATCTTCAGGGCTGATGAGGTAAATAAAAATTAAAATTTTCTACAAGTTACCGATTTTACTTTTCTCCCTTACTACAAAAATATTAGCAGGCTCAAAAAACTCCGTATTAATTTAAATTAAAAAAAAAAAAAAGCTCCGCATTTTGCTGCCCTACAGTAAGGAATACATTTAAATGCGTGAACCATAAAGACCTCCAAGTACAAGTGAACTTAAAAAATGCAAACATTAACACTTCTCCAAAGATAGAGGTGAACATTCAAGACAAAGACAACTATGGCACACACCTTCCTTTGACTTGTTTCCAAGGATGCAGACCATTGTTCTTCATTGCTTTCTTAACCACTTTTGCCAAAATGCAAAGGAAAATGGTGTAACTACTTCTGGATTTATACAGGTCATAGTCTTGTTTATTGAAGCAAC
Source organism: Tonatia bakeri (assembly GCA_004024845.1). Lineage (NCBI taxonomy): Eukaryota > Metazoa > Chordata > Mammalia > Chiroptera > Phyllostomidae > Tonatia > Tonatia bakeri. Next base: position 167,096 of record PVIA01001911.1, read on the forward strand.
AGGTCTCCACCATTTCTAGCATAGACAAGGGCGACGTAGTATTCGGATGGCCTTTTAAAGGAAGCCAAGAAATACTGAAAGAACTATTCTAGAAGCACAAAAAACAAAACAAAACAAAACAAAACAAAAAAACAGAAAACAAATGTTAAGTCTCTGAGTAAATAAAAATGGAAAGCTGCAAATCCCAATGAGTTCATTATAGGTCTGATTCATCTTAATCACAAAAATTACACAACCACATACCCTCCCCAAATAAAAATTCCATAAAAGCACAGAACATCAAGGAGTACTTAAATTCATGGACTACCACTCAAATGTCTTTTGAACAGCTGACTTGTCCAAATTGGGATATAAACAAGATCCATACATTGCATTTGTTTGATAGGTCTCTTAAAACTCTTTTATTCTGTAAGTTTCCTGACCTTTCGTCATACCATTTATTTTTATATCCAGTCATTTACTGTGTAGAATTTCCCATATTCTGGACTCAGCTGCTTGCATCTCCCTAGTGTCACTTAATATGTTTTTTATCCCCTATTTTTTTCTATAAATTGGTAGCTGTATCTAGAGATCTGATCAGATTCAGGTTGAATTTTTTATTAAGAATCTTTCATTGGTAGTACTGGGTACTTCCTATTGCAATCAGGGAAGAAGCACGTAAGTTCTGACTGTTACTGTTTTTGATGTTAAGATTGATCACACTATCAGTGTGATCTATCCAGTTTACTAAGGTCCCCATCAGCCTTTTATTTAACAGTTTTAGCAGACATTGATAATCACTCACCAGATATTCTACTTCATCAGATGTTCAAAATAGCAATTTTCTAATCCTATCATCCTTCTGAATTAGCTCACCAGAAATTTGAGTACTCTAAAAATAGTTTATATTTTCTTTTATTTATGGTTTTCAGAATGAGGGTTTTTACTCAAAATAATGTTTCTAACTCATCATAAGTTCAAGGATTTAAACATATTTGGTATGTTTTAATCCACAGTAGTCATTATTCCTTCTTCTGCTCAAACCTACTGAGCCAAAGCACTTCTGCTCAAAGCACTGGGCCACAGGAGCTCCTTCGGGCTGGCGCCCGCGTCCTTCCAACCTGACCCCAGCTTACTCCCACGCCTTTCCAGTGTCCGTTATGATGAGAAACTCATCTAGACTCATCTAGTAGCATAAGCATTCTGCCTCAGAACAAGATCCTGCCATTTCCCCAATCAACCTGATATTACACTTCAGGAAAAGGCATTCCTTCTCATTTTTAATAAGCTCCATTATGTATAGAACCAAAGTTGTAATTTACAGGTACATTTTTGATTTCCATTTTCTATCTGAGTGAGGGGTTTCACTATTTACGCGGAAACCCAAACATTCCAAATCTTCTCTCCATACATTACAGGTAACTAAATCCTTTAAATCTACCCTAAAAATTTTTATCTTCCAAATTTATCCTCTCCTTTCTAAATCAATTATCCCTATTTTAGGTCTTGCTCACTGCATTATTTGGTTATACTGCTACACTGGACCATTAACTTATCTGTATCCAACTCATTTATACAATTTTTCAGAAAAAAATTCTCAAACACATTCCTAATGTCACATCCTTGCTCTCTAATGCCTCCTAAGTAAATACAATTCAACTGGATATTATATTCATCTCTTCATAATCTAGCCCAAGTCTACTTTCTATTTTCCTTACTTCCTGTCTCTCTGCATAGTCATCGGACACCTACCACTCAGAACTCTTTAACACGGTAGAAATAGACCCTGTTGTTTTTTTTCATGTCTCCATACATTTGTCCATACTTTCTTTTTGCCTGGATGCATTTTTTCTTCTGTATTTGAGTAATTCCACTTATTCCCCAGGCCAAGTTAAAAAATTATGACTTCATAAAGTCTTCCAAAAATCCATAGAGGGTCATATACTCCCTTTTCTGGCATTCCAGAGCATTATAATTTTTGTATACAATATATGCCCAAGTAGCATATGCTCAAATGCCAAGACTGTGTCTTATTCAGGACAGCAGTAACTGTTCAGTGGTTGCAAGCAATCTATAATTATTAGAAAACACATGTTTGTGAAAGATAAATTTATTCTTGAGCTGTTCTAATCTACTTTGAAAAATTAACTTTTTAAGATTAATCCTGAACTATTCATAATTAAGTCATAAAAAACATTCTTCAAATATCATGTACAAATTCTTCAAATTCCTGGAACAAATTCATATCCTATTTACTCACCAGATTCTTACTATAATATTCCCATAGAACGGTGACAATTGTGATGTTTGGCTCCCAGAAATCACAAAGTGTCAAACAACAGTGAAGATACATTCGTAAATGCTCTTCGAGTACAACATCCTAAAAAATAAACTGAAATTGTGAGGAAGTAAATGGGCTCTGGCAACATGAATATTATCATGATACTGCACCAAATATCCTGCTTCTAAAAAGAATAAGGATATACATCACCAAATCATATCCACTACCATCTTCAGACCAGCAAGTCTAAATCAGCATAAGGTATACGTCTAAAAATTTGCTTTAGAGATCGTCAATATATGTGGATAATGGACATTATATAACTCAGTTTGATTTTTAACTCAATTATTTAAAAATTACAATAAGTGTCTCATTAATTGAATGGTGGAGGAAATCTAGAGACTGAAAAAAAAAGAAGTAGCAAAAATGATCTAATAATTAAGATGTACACAAATTCTAAGGTCATATTTCAGTAGTAGGTCAAATTCTTTAATGGAGTACAAGAATTGCTCTTTTAAAAACCAGAGGATTGGCAGAGTACACATATTTCAAGAAGTGCAGCAGGAGAAAGAAGCAGGAAAAAAGTAGACGCCTTAATTTAATCTAGTCTTCCATGATGAAATAACCAAGCATGATTGTTAAAAAGTGACATATCACTGAATGGCAGCCATTCAAAAACTATTTATTTAAAGAATATTATATACCAGGCATGATTCTAACATACTAGACATAAAGCAATGAATGAGTCAGGCATGGTGCATGCTCTAAAAGAACTTCCACAGTGGGGCAGAATAGTAAAAGAGGATACTGAAACAAATGAGAAATATTTAAACCATTACAACTGTTGTAACAAAACAAAACAAAGGCTACTCTAGCAGAATGACTCTTAGAGGATGTGGATCATTATTATATCAGGAGCTATGAATGAAAAGGCCTTTTCCAGGGTCTGCACTTAGCTAAACAATTGAAGGAAAAAGAGCTAGCCATTTAAAGACCTAAAAGAAAAGCATTCATTTAAAAAAGGAAAAGAAAAGAAAAGCATTCATGACAGAGAAAGCACTAGGAATTAGCGGTAAACTTGGTATTATAGGATTAAGTCAGAGATAGTAAGGGACTATATCTCATTTGAATCTTTACAAGTCTTGGTAAGAAGTTTGGATTTTATTTTAAATATGTTGGGAGACACTAGGATTTTGAAAGCACAGATTTTGAAAGCACAGGAGTGACATTAGGTGATTGTTTCAAAACTACTTTGCTGGATCATGCATGGAGAATGAATACAGTGGAGAAGAGAAGCAGGCAGACCAGTTAGGAGGTAAGCAGTGACACTTGCAATATAACAGAAAAGCACATTAAGAGGTCATGAATGAGGCAGACATATCCGGGAGACCTGGAGGTGCATGTTATATAGTAAGCTTTAAATAAATAATTATTGAATGACTGCAATTCAGTTGTGTGTCACTTTTTACCAAACATGCATGATTATTCCACCAAAGAAATATTAGATTAAATTGTCTACTCTTTCTCCCACTACTTCCTTCTCCTTCTGCCAGCTCTAAAGGTTAGAAGGCCATTCTATAAAACTGTAAGACTGAAATAAGCAGGTAACTTTAGAGAAATGTTTGGAAACAGAGGCAAGAGGATCTGTTGATGAGTTACATTAAGGTCTGAAGGAAAGAGACCAATTAAGAACTCCCAGGTTTTGGCTTAAGAAAATGGACTGATGGTTACTGTACATTTCCTGAGATGGCAAAGGCAAGGGGAGGAAGAGATGGGAGAGTGCACAGGGCAACCAAGTGGAGATATTAAGTAGGCAATTTGACATATGGGTCCAGAGCTTTTCAAAGGAAAAGTCAGAGCTGTTCATATAAATTTGGATGATACCTTCATACTGACCTTTTTTAGAGTTGAGAGGTTAGACAAGATCAACCAAGGAAAGACTATAGATGGAAAAGATGAAAGGATGCAGAACTGAGAGCCCCCTGCTATTCCAACCTTTAGGCATCAGGTAAAAGGAGTTTATTAGCAATACCAGTAGACAATAGAGTAGAAAAGAAACCAGGTATCCCGTAAACCAAGAGAAGTATTTCGTACCGGGACAGAGGTCAACAGGGTTGAATGCTGCTGAGAGATTAAAATGAGAATAATTCTCAGATCTGACAATATAGCAGACACTAGTGGCCTCAACAAGAGTAGTTTTGGGGATGGCAGAGACAGAGACAAATACATTGTATCCTTTGAAGCCTGCTCTGCTTTGCTTTGTATAGCCCTGGTGACATAATCTGCATGTTTAACTTCAAGGCATAAGGAGTAAACTCTGACGTCGGCATGACTAACAGACCCTGACCTGTGACAGATCTCTGTGTTCCTTCAATTGTTATCTATAGAGAATGCCTGCTTTTGTATGACTATGGCCTTTTGACATTGATTGATGAGCTATGCATGTATACACCTACACATTCCATTATCAAAAAAAGCTGTTTGGGAGAAGCGTTCATGGCATTCCCAGTAGAGGGAACTGTCACCCCCTTTCCCACCAGAACAGGATTGTGTCTGGGATGACTTATTTCTCATCCACCATGGCTGAGAGGAGCTATGCTGACCAGGGTTCCTCCCATAGCCTAAGCCCACTTTCATGACATACTATTGACATGAATTAATACTAATCTCTGTTGCAAGGTTAAAAAGTGGGCTTATAAAAAAAGTGGGTGTATTTTAAAAAGTTGTATTTTATTTGGTATCTGAAACTCATTTTACATACATGTAAATCCAGAGAGGTATTTAAGCCATAAACATAAATTAAATTTGCAAAAAATAAAAGGTTTAAATACCAACTATGTGTCAGACATTATGTGACATTTACATATCTAAGTTCATGAATGGCTCATAGCATCCCAGTTTTATTACCTTCATTTCACAGGAAAGAAAGTTGAGGTTCAGAACTTACAAATGTCTTACCAAAGTCCACTTGGAAATTAGGATTTATGACTATAAAATCTGTTATACATACTAATCCATGCAATCTTCCAAAAACAGAAGGGAAAAGAACTGAACATTTAATGGACACCAGATTTGATCAAAATTGCTTTTAGCAACCAGGCCAAGACTTAAATCAAAGCTTGTAAGGCCAGAGTCCTTTCTCTTTCCACTCTATCCAATCAAGAAGAAATTAAACACGGCATGCTAGGGGATTTGTGATTTTATTTTTTAAAAAGAAAGATAAATTTCCTTTCATTTTCCTGCTAGTGGTTACAGATTAAAATGAAAAGTAACGGCTTTAAAAAATACCATTTTCTCCACAGTTCTGGTAACACAGGTATTTTAAAAGTATTTTTTCAAAGTACTTTTAAAGGCAATTTTAAAAGTACTTTTTAGCCTATAATTAATTATAAACACTATTTATTATAAAATACATTTTCATCTTCTGTATATTCAACCACTACTTTGTTTTGAGCTATTTTCTCTTAGTTTTTCTTTAAAATTTCCTTTAAAAAATTGTGTTCACACCTGAGGAATTAAGCAGACACAGGATTTGCCTATTTTCAAATCCAGATAAGCAGAAATAAGAATACACAATAGTCTGGAGTACAGAAGGCAACAGACATCTTAGCTCAAATTCATAACAAAAAATAGAGCTGAACTACTGTGAGGAAGAATATCTGAAAACAAGTAAGTGTACTAATTTCTTCCTACCTTACATTTTCCCCATCACACACTTATTGGAGAGGGGGAAATAAAAACAATATGGAAAACTGATATGCCTTCCACCAGTATCAACAAAACAGATCCAGAAAACAAAATGGGTTACTAATCAAACACATAGCAGCAAAGAACTTTTAAAATAGAAATATTGAAAATAAAATTAGTTTTATTAAGAATCCTATAAAGTCAGATGTTTTGAGGGAATGCATATGAAGATTCAAATCCCAATTCTACCATTTTCTAGCTAGCTGTGTGCACCTGGACAAGCTCCCTCACACTCTCCCAAGCCCAGTTTCTTAATGTATGAAATGAAACTACACAAGATTGTCATATTCATTAAATGAAAGAATGTAATTAAATGGTAAGTACAGTGCTTGCACAGGAATAACTATCATTTTGTTACCTGCAAAAAAGAAATGTCTTTTTAGGCCAATTGTTGACTCTCAAAGATAAAATAATAAATGCAACAGGCTCATGGTTTTGTACCTTAAGCTGATATATTTCAATTTTGTGAGTGTTAAGGTCAAACTCTATCTAAACTAAAAGGTTTGATTAAAGACATCGATTGAAATCCATGCCCTCTGATTAAAGATTTCTCCATAAACCAGTCCTGAAAGGCCCCTCTTCCATGTAGCCTTAAACTTGCCTGTGGCAGTCCCAGAGCTTCTGCATTTTTCAGGAGACCCTGTCTCTGGGCTCTCCGGGTGTCTCAGCTCAGCCTGGTGCGTGTGTGGCTACCCGTGAAAAATTTATTTGAAAGCTGAATAGTTCACTGTTGGTCTACCTGATTAGACTTATTTTCAGGCTTGAATAAAGAGAGCTTAACTTCAATATCCTAGTCAAGGTCCTTCCGTCCAATAAACACAATGATTTTGAGTTAGTAATTAAAAGATTATTATTCCATATTATTCAGATCTAATCATATGCTGAACTGTTTTTGGTCTTAGATTCTCCAAATTCTTTGAAAACTGAAAATAATATTTAAAAAATATTAGACTTGCATAAGATTTCTTTTTATACCCTTCTATAGGCTTTTGTGATCTCAGAATATGAGACTTTGAAAAGTAGGTAGCACAAAACTAAAAATCTCCCTTTTCACATGAAAACAATAATGCTGTCTTAGAAGTAGAATAAATGTTTATTGTTAGTATTCACAAATATTAAATAGGATTACCACTAAAAAACTGCTTTTAAAAAAATAATAACTATTCAATCATACTTACGTAAGTAAAATTAAACATATGTTCTCTTTACTAACGAAGTTTAATGTCTGTTTAAGGAAGATCCTCTCCACCTACAAGATTTGGAACATTATTTGCTCAATTAAAACTACAGTGCCTATCAATTGTATTTGAAGACTGCTCCAAATGTGGGATGTATTTGTTTTTTGAAATATTGCAAATGACCTCTTTCACTGTTGGAGATTAAGTCAAAGCACATGAACACAGTCAGATTTTAATGTACCTCAATGAGGGAAAACAGATATAATCAAATTGATAGCCTGATAGCTCTATCCAAACATATTATTTATTCTTTATGACCACCTACTGCACTCTACAAAATTGGTTTCAAAACCTCTAGCAAGTGGTCCAATACTATTTGCACCATGCCATCTCAGAATAAGTTTTATCACATTATGTGTAAGACATTCCAACTAAGTTTTTCTTGAAGATAATAAGTTTCCTTCACTTAAAATTAAAATGATAGGAAGTCACAATCCAAACAAAAAAATATTAACTTGCAAACAACTAAATGTGTTTAAAGAGAGTTTTCAAGTCTTAGTCAAAAAGCAAACTTTTCTATGGAAGACAAATAATAAATTCTCCTGCTGACCCTGACCATAATGGATATATGGATATTTATCCATATGGACCTTTTCAGCCTTTTAAGAAATACTCTGTAATTTAGCATCTAGTAGAACAAAACCATGTATTAAAAATTGTAAAACTGTTAGAACTAAAAGTAAGTTTAAGAGGTTTCTAAGCTGTGTTGAGGCATTAAGATTGGATTAGTAGTTTGTTAAATGGTCACATATAACAATGACCACTTTTTAGCAATTCTCTACATTCTTGAATTTAAAAATATATGTAAGAAATGTTTTGAGTTACTAAATAAGTATGTTCTCAAAAAGAACAGAGAATAAAACTAACTAAAATGATACAGAAAAAATAAAAATAAACCAGAACTCTTACAATGATTGAGATAATGGCTCTTTAGTTTGATACAAATTCAGTATGTGAAGGTCTTTGGAATTCTAACATAGAATTCTCAGCTCATACTTAGAAGAGTTATAACTAAATGCCCTTACATATTTCACCTAAGATATTAAGAATTAACATAGATAACAGTGAAAAGAAAATTGAAAGCTATTTTGATTTTCAAAGATGTGGCTATAAAATAAATGTGTGTGCATCTGTGTACGTGCATCCTTGTGCTGCATAGAGAGCAATCCTTCACTACTGTATTTCCTTTTTATTCCTCTTCAAGTTTTAACAGTCTGCGTTTACACAGAAGTAACCTATTTCCAAAATTAAAAAATCCCTTACAAAAATTTTCCTTAAATTCTTAGACAAACAACATTACAAAACTTTACAGAACTACACTACAAGATGTTTAAAGACGTGATGAAGAGTGCATTTAAAACTATTTTAAAAGGAGGTCAAATCTGACCTGTGGGCCATGAAGCACTACATTAACAGCTGTGCAGAAAGAAAAATGATAAGGCATGAAATGAAGGCTCAGAAACTAGGACCTTATCAGTCAGAGTATGATTCAAGCCCGTAAGACAAATTGCTCAGCAAGGCAAGTCCCCGTCCTGCTGTGACGAGGACAGAGCTGAATTTCCAATGCCACAGACTATCTCCCTCATCGTGTCTCTTAGACTTGACACCATTCAGCTGAGAAATAGCTTAAGTTCTGAAGCACCTACTACTTATTTTGAATACATTTCATCAAAGTCACCAGCGAGGATAATTATCTTTGTCCTTTAACTGACGACTCGACGTTAAAAATAGAAACCTTTGAAGGACAGTCACTAATAGGAACTATTGTATGTTGACACTTCATAACAAAGAACGATTATTTCTATCATAGGGTATTAATAAGTAAACTAAGTTTGTTATCTAAATCATTTTTAGTTTGCTTGGTTCTTACAAATAAAACACAAAGATTTAGCAAAGCCCACAAACTGTCTCACTTTAAATGCATACCTGAACACTGATGGACCGTTTCAGCAGTTCTTCTACGAAGTTCCAACTTGAGTCCATTTGCCTCTAAGAAAGAAGAAAATATTATTGCATCAAAATGACTGCTCTTAATTATAAGTTAAATTATGGTATAGCGAGTTAAGTGTGAAGTACATTTTGTCAAACAGCAGACCTTACTACAACTTCTTGAATGTCTAAAATTAGTTTGGCAGAGTTGGCGGAGACTCGGTAGAAAAACTGTACAACTATTCCAGTCCAATATAAACGTTACAAGGACTTGTTTCATTAAACAGTGGTACTTCTATAAAATTACAAATGTTTTAACAAATAATATTAAATTTTTGCTGTCAGATGTAATCTAACAGGAAGAAAAAAACTTTTATAGTTTTTTTTGAATATTTATGCCCTGAGTATTCTTCATTATTCTGCACTTTACCCACCACAGACTTTTCCCTTCGTTTCATGAGTAACTGTCTCAAGACAGTTTACTCTGGTAAACAAGTAACTAATGTATGAACACCGAAAATAAAGAAAAAATTTTACACAGTGCCACCCACACTTAACTAATGGTGACTTACCTGGCAACCTCAACTACCTGGAAGATTCCCCACAGTATGAAAACCAAAATGGACTTTCACAGAGCCAAATACTTCACAAAGACTAGGAACTGAAAATGACCACTTTTCCAACAGGAAAGCCTGCGGGACCTCCTCAGGACACAGAGCTCACCTGACACCAGCACTACACGTGCCATACACTGACACCAGGAGACTAATATGCCCCGATTCCACAGGGAGAGGAACGGAGCCTCCACATTTGGTGCTTCTCTTCAACTCTGCACTATGTACCCTGACTAGGTTTAATTTAGATCCTTTCCCTGTAACAAACCATAACCATGTGTACAACAGCGTTCAGTGAGTTCTGTAAGTCCAAGTAAATTACATAGTTCTAGGAATCCCTGTGCTTGCGGTTGTCAGAAATGAGGGCAATCTCGAGGACCATTCCCTGAAGCTTGGTAGTTGGCCCTAAAATGTTCGCCAAAAGGAGACCATTTTGTTCTAACAATACTATATGTACATTGTGTTAGGGTCTTTACATTACTTCCTCAAGAAAAAAAAAATCTTTCCCATTTAAAAGATAACATAATTAAGTCTCAGAAAGATCATGTACATACAAGTCATGGCGTGGATTCAAATCCAAGTTGGTCTGGCTCCAAAGCCAATGTCCCTTCCATTATACCAAGTTATCAGTAACTGGTTTTCTTTTTCTAACAAGCCTTCCTTCACCTTTGAGCAATTTACTTTTATATCATTCTTTACTGAGAAAATGTCACCACTAGTCCCAAATACACAGAAACATGATAGAGTTGATGTTTTTAGCTTTATAATTTGATAGTGTTAATGAGGATATTTCAATTATTCTGTTCTATAAAGCCCATTGAATCACCTGAGTTATAAAATAGTAGTGTTAATTCTTGCCCAAAGAATTTCAACTCTATGGATCAGTATTGTGGCTATAATCTAAAACAAAAATACTCTATAACTCAGAGGACAGAACAGCAACCAAAATCATGCCAAAATCAAGACTGAGGAAGAAGAAACTATGTATCAGAGGAATACAGCTTTCCTCCTTAAGAAAACTTAACCTAGAGCAGCTACAGCTTTTTTTTATATATATATTGTTATGAGTAGCTTAACTCCACTGAGAGAAAAAAAGTATGAAGTCATCAATTTGGGCTGTTTTATATCTCTTATCCCAGTACCGAAACTAGACAACAACTGAGGCTTTGGCACAGGCAGTAATTCCACAAGAAATGGTATAAGAGGTCCCCAACCCTCCACCTCCAGTGAACTAGGTGACCTGGTTCCACTCTCATTTTAAGGTTGCATTTCACACCTTTTACCTTCTCACCATTTCTGATGTTTCAAAGCAGAGCCTCAGCTGCCCTGACTGACGGCACTGTGCATGGGCAGGGATAGCACTGTTAAACTGATGCTTGCAATGCTCAAAAGTGATTTTTCTCCTTAAACAATATTTGCTTTTAAAATAGATGATTAGGGTTGTACGAGAATAACACACGCTTATCTACATTGAAAAAAAGCATTAGGCAGGATATATGAAGACCTAGACTCTAGTATGAGAAGTGACACCAAATTTCTTTACAGACCTACAGTAAGCTATTAGCAAGTTTATGATCTAAATCCACATACAGCAAAAGTCCACATACAGATATTTTTTAAATAAAAAAATTAACTATATCTGAAGCCTATTTAAAATGTAAAGATTTCACATTCAACTTCAGGGCAAAGAAGTTCACATTCAAAACGGAAACATCTCTACAGTTAACACAAGAACATATTTTGTTCCTGCAGAACACACGACTAACCATTATTACTTCACATCATCTTCTCACACCAGACGACTCTTGAAAGGAATAAAGCACATTTAGTACATAACCACTTTCTTTATGGTAGCTGGTTACGCTAATACATCTAAAGGAGAAAAAAATTTCAGGTAATTTTCAAAATTCTAATCTAAATATATCCAAGATCCAAGTTAGCATCCTATATAAGCTCCGATAGGTCACTATGCCTTTGTAGATTAGATTACATGATTTATAAAGCAAATAAGACACTTTTGAGAGTAAAAGGAAAAACTGACCAGATGGGATGAGGGGATGGCAGGCATAAACTGGGACTGTCAAGGCCAAACTGGTGGACATGGTCACCCTAGCAAAGACCTTTCTGCACAAGTTCTCCTTAGGAGAACCCGAATATCGAGTTTCAGTGATAAAAATAGGGGGAAGTATACACTCTGTACTTCAGTTTCTATAGCTGTAATATGTATATATTACCCTCTCATTTCATAATGCCTCACTGAGATAAAACTGAACAGTCCCTGTGAGATATTAAACTATTTGCAAATACAATATGCTAAAGGTATGACCGCTAGTGAAAACTATTACTATGGACAGCTTGAGTTTTTCTTTCAAAGCCATTAAAAAGTCGAGAAACATTTGAGTCTTCAAGGGCTCGTGACTAAAAGCGGTGCATTTGACACATACACATGCACGCTCACACTGCACATCTTTATTATCTGTACCATAAGAAAGGTTCTTCTTCAAACATCATAGCTCCTTTCTCTGAAAACCTCTTACAAAACTTAAGAAATTAAGATTTTATAAAACATGTATCTTGGCAAAAAAAAAATCACACAAGAACTGCTGAAAAATATTAAAACACAAAGGTTAAGCTATTTTAAATACAGAAAACTCATTTACTATCTTGATTCAGCTAGTAAAAGCAATGATCTCCTATGGACTTCTCTGTGTGAAGTAGAAGAGTGATTTCAGCAATGCTACTGTGGGTGTCTGTCCTAGTACAATTCAACATTACAGCAGTAGTGGTAATTACACATATTAATATGGCTACTGGGGTTCAACAGCAACCACCACTGAAATACACCACTCACTCAAAACAGTGCAGTTCCAACAAGCACTAACAGCCTGAAAACATGAAAAAAGAGGCAGTACAATCTGTTTCATGTGTATCCTATCATTAGCACTTATTATAATAGGGACTCAGAAGTGCTTAACTAATTACCATATTTATTTATACCAATTCAAATCAGAAATATGTACTTAGAAGAGTTAAGGTTGGAAAAGAAAAGTGCCAAGTGAAGGCCTTTAGAATTGTAGGTAGATTTTTGTTGACTTCTTTTAATTTTGTTCTAATATTCTCACTAATTAAGATATGAAACATTATCATGTTAACTCCGTAAAAATACTCAATAGAAGGGATACTACAGTAATAATGGTAATTGCTAACATTTGGTGAGTATTTACTGTGTATCAGCATGGTAAGGACTCATGTAGAGAAACAAGGGACACACAATTCTTCTCTATGAGAAGCTCCTTCTATTGACTTCACTCAGTGTATCACAGAATTCTTTTTTAAAAGGTTTTATTTATCTTTCTCTCTCACATTAATGTGAGAGAGAAACATCAATTAGTTGCCTCTCCTATGTGCCTTGAATGGGGACCAAAACTGCAACCCAGACATGTGCCTGACATAGAATTGAAGCAACAAGCTTTCACTTTGCAGGACAATGCCCAACCCACTGAGCCCCACCAGTCAGGGCCATGGTAGAACTCTCAAAAACACTAAGCTGCATATGAACATTTCAGAGCACTTTCTGACTTTATTTTAATTTATCTTGGGATCCCTTAACAGAAGTTTTATTCTTAGAGGGATCATTTAGAGGACCTCATGAGGATTTTCCATTTCGATGACACAATGTCAATACAAATAACCCTCAGATTCCATGGAGATTTCTCAGCCTACTGTGTTCCACATTCCAAAAAAAGGGAAAATCTGTCAAGTCCAACAAGAAACATGTTTCATAAAGAAATACAGAATGAAAGCCAGAAAACTTTTTAAAAATAAGGATTCCCAAACTCCAGATTACTAACTACATCAGGATCTCCAGAGTTGAGACCCAGAAACCTGAATTTTAAAAGCTCAAAGGGAGGTCTAATGATCAGCCAGGTTTAAGACCCACTCCCAGAAAAACAAGACCAATTTTGAAAATACAAACACACTGGCTTCAAGATTCTAGATGTTTATTTTATGGAACTGATGAAATGACATAATACTATGTTATTCATTTCTGAACATGGAAGAAATTATATACAAATAGGGCTTCAAATAAATACATCTACCAGCTGGTTTTATTCACAGCAATTTTTAAATAACACTGTGAAAATGTTTCTGTAAAATCTGTCATTCTATTTGAAGTAAACTTCATGTTTGTTTAATAGATGAAAATAACTTTTGCAAAAAGTTTCTATGATGAAGTGTTATTTTGAGGAAATAATTTTATCAAATGATTCACAAAACCTACTGATTCATTTCTGGAGAAATATGCTTTCCGGCTGGCAACCTTTGGAAATGAAGGGAATCTTCTAAAAATCTAATCATGTGGCCTCTGGATGAGGGAACAGAGGCCCTGAAAGGTTTAAGTAATTCACTGAAGGTAGTACAACTACTTGGTAAAAGAAAACAGGATGAGATTCCAACTCTTCCACAAATTGTTTTTCTTAAACAATAAAAACATAAAGATTGTGACTTTTCAAAGTGTCTACAGCTTCTAGATTCAAAGCTGAATATATCTCTGTAGGCTTATTACCTATTTCTGCTTTCTAATTTGTCTACCAAAAGAATGTATTAACTGGTAATGTAGGAAAGTTTAAAAAAATAAAATCTTACCGCTTCATCTGGTGCTCCATGGCGATCAAACTGGTAAAGTGATGCTATGTGAGTGATAATCCACCAACTAAAACCTAACGGATCCCTGGACTGGATGGCAGGCGTAGAAGGTCTTCTTAGGTCACTTGGCTTTTCAAAGAGTGTTTTAAGTAGTTTATTCAACCAGTCCCAAAATGACTATAGAAACAGAAGTGATATGATTTCATTGAAACAGACACTGATCCAACAGCCTCTGATTTGGGCTTTCCCGCTGTTTTAATAATGAAATATATCATGCCAAAGAGAATGTAAAACAAGTAGAGAACAGTAATTTTAAAAACCCATGTTAAGAATTTGAAAATGAATAGTATTTTAGAAAGACCCTACATGTTGCTATGCTCCCACATCACATCTTTGTCTTCCAACCTGGGTAACCATTATCCTTTCATAATAAATCATTCCCGTTTTTGAAAGTTTTGCCATATATGTACATAAGCCCAAATCACATATTTCTGGCTTTACCTCTTGTTGTTTGGTTTTCTTTTAATGCATGTTTTTATTTTTCTATAAATATTTTTACTAAATTTATTGGGGTGACACTGGTTAATAAGATTGGATAGGTTTCAGGTGTACAATTCTGTAATACATCATCTATATATTATGTGTTCATCACCGCAAGTCAAATCACCTTCCATCACCACTTATTCACCCTTTGCCTTCATCCCTCTTCTACCTCCTCCCTCTCCCTCCCTGTGGTAATCTCCATTCTGTTATGTGTCTGTCTATTTTGTTTCTTGCTTAATCCCTTTACCTTCTTTACCCATCTCCCCAATTCCCATCCCCTCTAACAGCTGTCTGCTCTTGAATCGGAGTCTATTTTGTTCGTTAGTTTATTTTGTTCATTGAATTCTACCTATAAATAAACCCATATGGTATTTGTCTTTCTCTGACTGGCTTATTTCACTTAGCATATTCTTCAGGTCCATCCATGATATCGCAAAGGGTAAGATTTCCTTTTTTTTAATGGCCAAGTAGTATTCCATTGTGTAACTGTAACACTACTTTTTATCTACTCATTTATGATAGCATTTGGGCTGTTTCCAAATCTTGGCTGTTGTAAATAATGCCACAATGAACCCAGGGGTGCATATATTCTTTTGAATTAGTGTTTCGGGTTTCTTTGGATATATTCACAGAAATGGAATAGCTGGGTCATAAGGCAGTTCCATTTTTAATTTTTTGAGGTAACTCCATAGTGCTTTCCACCAATCCGCATTCCCGTTAACAGTACACAAAGGTTCCTTCTTCTCCACACCCTAACCAACACTTGTTGTTGATCTGTTAATGATGGCCATTCTGACAGGTGTGAGGTGATATCTCATTGTGGTTTCAATTTGCATTTCTCTAATGATCAGTGACACTGAGCATATTTTCATGTCTATTGGCCACCTGTATGTTCTCTTTGGGTAAGTGTCTATTAAGTGGTCTGTTTCTATTCTTCAGTAACTTGCCTCTTTTCCTCAACATTATGTTTTTGAGATTCATCCAAATTAACGAGTACAACCATAGTTCAACAGAATATTCCAATGTATGGCTACATGATAAAACCATTTACCTGATTTACTGTTGTTGAACATTTAATGAGTTTTAGTAAGACTTTTTCTAGGTTGTTGTCCATTTCACATATTTACATTATTACGCATAAGGATGTTGACAATATCTCAACTCTTGTTTTACTATCTGTAGAATCTATAGTCATGTTCTTTATTTCTAACATTGACCCTATAGTCACCTCAAGAAAAATTAGCCAATTTTAGTAATCTTTCTGAAGATCCAATTTTTGACTGTTCTGATCTTTTTCATTGGTTTGATCATTTTTATTATTTTCAATCTCAAAAATTTGTGCTAGTTTTATTTGCTACCTATTACTTTCTTTGGGTTTATTAGACAAGAATTTTTCTCCTAACTTCTTAGCTCACTAATTTCCATTTTTTGCCCCTAACATTTGTATTTAAAGTTATAAATTTCCTTCTTTATATCCTCAGCTACAGTCCCAAAGCTTCCACTAATATGCTAGTTATTTCCTGTAAAAAAATCTTTAACCTATGTTACTTAGAAGTATATTTCAATATCTGTAAGCATATGTATTTCTCTTTGTAGTTGTCAATTTTTATTTTCTATATTTAGCACCATGTTATTAGCCATATAGAATTTTTAATGTTTTATCTTCCTGGTAAATTGTACCTTTTATCAGTATGAAGTGACTTAATGCTTTGGTCCATTTTAAAGTCTAGTTTTCTCCAACATTAGTTTTATACATTACCCATCCCATATATATATACACACACATATATACTTATTTATTTCTGAACCCTTTGTATTGTTTTAGATTATTTTTGGTAAACAGCATCTATTCTAACTGTATATATTTAAAATGAGCATTTAGTAGTCCATTTGCAGTTAATGCAATGTTATTTACTTTTAAAACTACCATCTTTTTCTGTATTTCTATTTGTACACCTAATTTTTCCACCAATACCTCCCTCTTGCCTTCCTTTGGGTTGAATATTTATTTTATTTTTCCCCCTCTTCCATCTTGTAAGTCAGCTTTCTCTTATAGTAATCACCTCAGAAATAATAGCATATGTTCAAATAGCTTTTGTTTCACTTCACTCTTGAGAGATTTTGCTGAATGAAGAATGTTGGGTTGACAATCACTTTGTTTTAACACAACGAAGATATCACTCCCACTGGTCTCCATTGCTGCTGAGAAGTCTGTCAGTCTAACTGTCACTCTGTGTTTTTCTACCTGAATGCTTTCTATTTCTTCTCTTTGTCTTTGATGTTCTGAAGGTTCACTATATGGTATCTGGGTATGCTTATCTTTTTCTTTACCCTAAGAGAAATTCATTGGGTTTCTTATTTTCTCATTTTCTTATTTTCTAAGCCACAGCCTGGAATCGATCATTTACTAAAGAAGCCTTATTTCCTTTCCTGAGAATATGGTTATTTCAGAACCAAGACATAGCTAGAAATCGCTCACTGTTACTTATATCATTGTTTCTAGGCCCACTCAGTGGATAAGGTGGAAAATGTACGAATGTTCACACACATATACATCTATAGCTAGTTCTAATTATTATAAACCATTATTTCATACTGATACCTCAATCCAAGTGAACACATTATGGTTCACTCTAGCTTTCCCTCTTTCCGTATGTGTAATTCAATTTCCTATCAATTTTCTTAGCTGGCTCTAATTACCCACAGCATACTTATAAATCTGCTCAGTGCTAGACTACAAAAAATGTAAACTTAAAATTGTGAATCCATATGTAACACTGTAAAAGACGAATCTCCAGTATTTGTACTATTTATGGTTGTTGTTGTTTTTTTTTTTTGCTTGTTTTTGTTTCTTGTCTTTAGCCTTGGCGTACACAGTCAGAACAGTGCATTCTATTTAAGTTACCCAGGTTAGTCCTCTCCCTACCCCACCCCTCAGTGTGTTGTTTTCCAGCAATACAGTTAGGTTCGACTGTTTTTCTTTATATTGTATTGAATCCCCCGTTTCCACACATATTGATTTATACCTGGAGCAGCTGAAAGGGTAACATGGTTCCAAAGTCAGCACAACACATTAAAATCCTTTCACTCCATTCTCACTCACCAATCTCCCATTCCTACCCACCAATCTCAGTAGTTCCTGATTTGCCTTGCCAGTATTTCTTTGTGCACAACTAAATACACATATTTCCTTACTTCCTCAACTTTGTTACACAAAAATGTAGCATCCTCTAAATATTTTTGCACTTAACTTACTTTATTTAATAATAAATTCTAGAAAGCACTCCACTGTCAGGCCACATATCTTCCCCATCCGTTGTAAATGTGTAATACACCAACATGCAGACATACCATGGTTTCTTTAACCGCTGTTCCGTGCGTGGGCATTTAGGTAGTTTCTAATATTATGCTTTTACAAACAATGCTGCAATAAATAGCCTTACGCATATGTATTTTTGAATTGTTACAGGTATATACTAAGGGGAAATTTCTACAAGTGGGACTGCTAGAGTCAAGGTTATAAAATCTCTGACCCATACTTTTTTAGTCTTTTTTTCTGGCATTTGTAAGTTTTCATTTTAGAGAAAAATTTTGTAACATTCTGTATGTAATGCTTAAATGTGGCAACATATGCACATACTTGTGTCAACTGGTATAATACGTACATGCCCTATCATATCATACATGGTACAGCATCGGCGTCCCTGACCACACGTTCCCAGCACTTCTGGGAATGTGAGAGTGCACATAAAATATATTTAGGTCTGTTTCCCCTAAAGTAAGTAAATATTTGTTATTCCTTCATTTTCTTTTTCTAACTTTATTAAACATGCACTTCCTTACATAGTAATGTGGTAGGAAAAAAGCATGGGCCTGTGGCCATCAAATAAATCTGCATTTGAAACCCAGGTTTTTATGTTCTGACTCTGTTATCTGAGCAGTTTGCTTAAGCTCACAATATCATTTAAAGAACATTAATTTGCTTTCCTTCCCTTCTGGGAAATTGAATTGAAGTCTACTAGACAATGAGTGTTGGTTTTTAGAAAAACACTCATACAGATATGCCCAGTATTAGTTACACACTTAAAATATATTCTGGGACACAAATACAGTCTTGATCAAATTAGTTTATTTTATTTTCATTCTTGGAGTTCCCACATCATTTGGGGTATGTGTAAATTCCCAAACATTCCTAAGCCTCTCTAATTGCTTCTTATGCTGTTCCCCTGAAAAGCAGCATCCTGTGGTCTTCACAGAGGTCAGCAGCAGCTCACACATTTGAAAATAACTTAATAACCTGGAACTTCCTCTCCCCTTTAGATAATTTCCTTAGAGGATTAATCCTTTAATCACTGACCCGATTGCAGAAAATGTCCTTTTCTCAGGGGGAAAACTTCAAATCCCATTCAGTATTCCCCTCCCTCATTATAGGAATGAGGGGCCGGGCAGAGGGTAGGGAAAATTAAATACTTCTTTTAGCAAGAATTATAGTGTACACACAATTTCTTTAAAATAATAAATAAATAAATAGACTGAGTACTCTGCAGCAAGCAATACTGTCAATTTTTAAAACCTTGTATAAGAGAAAAAAAGAAACCTGCTTTCAGCAGTCTGGAACACTCCAAACAACAGAGTCTATGAGTCTTGCTTAGCCTACTGTCAGCATTCTGTGAAACCATTAATTGCCAGGTAGACGAAACCGATAAACTTCCTTGTTCCTCCTGAAACTTTCAACTGCTTTTTCTGTTTTTCTCTCTCAGCTAATCCACATCCACCTTGGTTCCCAAAGCCATTACATGTCAGATAGTACAAAGAATAATTTTTAACTTGCTTCTTTACTGTTCTAGAACATTTTTGTGGTTTCCTTTTGGTTTAGACACTTTTCCTTAGTCTTGAACTTTTTATTAAGGGATGATCTCATAGTTATAGTCCATATAATCTCCAGAGAGCAAGAGGTGGAACCGAAGTTCCTTTTCTCCAAGCTGAGAGCTCGTTCCGTTCTGCCATATTGTTAATTCATTCAGTTCCAGAGGCTGACAGTCCGAGATCAGGGTGTCAGGCATGGGCAGCTGAGGCTCCTCTTCTGGTCACAGACATATAGTTGTGTCTGCACAAGAAGGAAGGCTTTTTGAGTCTTTTTAAATGGTCCATGGTTGTCTGGTTTTTATGGCACTTTTGAGAAGTCTAGTGCAGGTCAAATTATTTTGCTATTGTAAGCTATTGGGTGCTTTTGTCTGGAGGATTTGAAGATCTCCTAGAGAACTTGACATTTTCTGTATGTTTAAAGTCAAACAGCTTTAGTAGGCTATGTCTCAGCATGGATTATTTGGAGTTAATCTGCCCAGTCATCCAGTAGATTTAGTTCCTCTTTTATTTCTGAAACATTTCCTTGGATTCATTCATTGTTTTAAATGTTAGTTATATTCTATTGCTTTTTCTTCTTTAGGGACTCCATTTAAACAAAAGGATGTTCTTTGCCTATCTTCCATTTCAACCATTTTCTCTCTAACCTTTTATCTTCCCTTATCCATTTTTATTCCTTTGGTTGCCTTTCTTCCATGCCCCTCATTAAATTTTCTTTCTTTTGTTTTTTATTGTTGTTCAGGTATAGCTGTCTCCATTTTCCCCCTACCACTTCCCCTACCCCACCCTCCCCCACCTCCCCCTTTAATCCTACCCCCCTTTGGCTTTGTCCCTGGGTCTTTTATGCATGTTCCCTGATGACGCTCCCCTCTCCCCTCTGGTTACTGTCAGTTTGTTCTTTATTTCAATGTCTCTGGTTATATTTTGCTTGCTTGTTTTTTTTGTTAAGTTCCACTTATACACAAAAATAAGCCCCTTATTAAATTTCCTTTGAGTCTGTTCTCCTTGAGAATCTTCTACTTTAGTGAATTCTAAAATGATTTTTATTTCCACTTCTCTCCCACATTCAATTTACTTCATTCATTCCTGGTTTTTGGTCTATTTATTTTAACAATGGAATATCTTATTCAAGGTGTTTTTTTACAAACTCAAATACTTCTCTATTTAATCCCATCTGAAGTGTTGTCTTACAATTTTATTCTGCTTTATAATTGTTTCCGGGAGAAAGGGTATCATCAGTGAAAGTGTATCAATTCTGTCTTCTAGTAGTAACTGTAGAAAGACCTCTTTGCTTTCCTTCTTTTTACTTTGTAGATATGGACTACTTTTTTTTTTTTTTTTTAAAGATTCCTAGCTCAGTGATCCCTCTTTTGTCAATGTATCAAAGTCCCATTCTTCACTGGATTTTATTTATTTATTTATTTATTTATTTATTTATTTATTTATTTATTTATTTTGTGGTGGTGGTGGTGGAGGAGAGTTTGGTTTTTGTTGTTTCGTGTCTCTTTTGTTTTACGAGACCCTACATTTTCTGTTTTACTTCCCATCACTTTCACCACTAAGTCACCAAGGGGAAGCTTCCTTTCCCTTTATTCTCCAGAAGGGTTAGTTTCAAAGACTGCCTCCTCAAGCCACACACACACTTTTAAGTTCCTATTCTATGTTCAGTTCTGTGATCAATGAGGAAGCTTTTCCATTATTTTCACAATCTGGCCATGGTTTTGGACCAACTTTATGACTACTACTGGCTCCCTTCTCTCTTAGGGAGCAACTTTTCTCACGACCCTTGCTTGCTAGAAAGTTTTGAGGTAGAGCTTTGGTGATGTTTACTTTTAATTTACAGCTTTGAGTATTCCTATCTTGTAGTTATGCAGTCAACATGTTTTTTACACATGTAGTTTTATTTCTTCTTGCTGTTCTATATCCTGGGGGAAGGTAGGTGGGAGGCTGTGGGTTTAAGTATCCACCCACTGTCCGTGGTTATTGACAATGTCATTGGTTTAGAAGTCACTGGCTTGAAAATTTTAGCACCATCTACACACCATGAACTCATTGGCTTTAAATAACAAAACTTTTAAACTGCAATATACCACCATCAAAGGCAATTTTCCTTAGCAATTTAGTTGAGTTTTGAGTTCATCCTTTTGGGAGCTGAGATTTAGGAGTACTTGGGTATATTAGCAGGCTATTGACTTAGGTCAACTCTAAACTTTATCTTCTATGCTTGCACCTTATATGTATAAGAGCTAATGTTCAAGTTTATATAATTTAGCAACTGCATCTAAGTTGATGAGGCAGATTCAGTGTTCATCTGACCTGAGTTCCCACCAATTATTAGTATATGGCCTCAATACTTCTTACTTTCTGCAAACTAACAGACACACTTAAAATGCTACTACAGGGTACCCAGCATGATTAAATTAGGTTATTTTTTTAAGCAGAAAGATAAACTGTCTTACTGTCAAGAATATAAACAAACAAAAAAATGTAAACTTCTAACTTGCCTTTCAAAATAAAATGGCCTTGAAATCTGAAAATATAACTTATTTTAGTAGTATTAAAAAAATGAAATGGCCTCAGACATTTATTATTTTAAGACAAGTCTGGTTACTGCATAAAATGAAGAATATATAAATCATTTGGGTTAAACACTATGTATCACTAGGCAAATTTCTACAATTAGTATTTTCAATTTATGCCTACATTTCTATTTAAAATCTAGTAAAAGCCCTTGCTCGTGTAGTCAGCGGGTTGAGTGGTAGCCTGCAAAACAAAGTGTCGCTGGTTCAATTCTCAGTCAGGACACATGCCTGGGTTGCAGGCCAGGCCCCGAGTGAGGGGCATGTGAGAGGCAACCACACACTGATATTTCTCTCCCTCTCTTTCTCCCTTCCCCTCTGTCTAAAAATAAATAAATAAAAAATCTTTAGAAAAATAAAATCCAGAAAAAAACTAATGGCAACCACTATAAACATGCCTACACTACATGTGGTTTACACTTTCAAGTCTAAAATATATAAAATAAGAACAATTCCAAAAAATATATAAAATTCTTAAATAATAAAGATAAGCTTTGTGGAAACTGAGAAAATTGATTTTTACCATGTCAAAGAAATAAAACATCCTGGCAAATAATCAAAGGGAAAAAACTGCTGGGTCTTCATAATATTTAAATGTAGTGGGAAGCTGAACTGTACTGACAAACCAAAATGCCAGGAAAACAATTTCCTTACTCAAAAAGTAAAAATACAATAAATTTATACTTAGTAAACTTTACTATATTTAGTACATTTACTGCTAAAATATCTCAAAATAAATATAGTACTTGTAAACTTGCAAAAATACAATCATCCAAACCCCAAATTGTACGAAGCTGGGAAATTCAAAAACCCATAAAATATCAAAGTACTTTTTCATATAACATAAACCTTTAAGCACCGTTCCACAATGAATTGTTTGTACTTACTCCTGCCTGTGGATACTTCTCTTTTTCTCCTAATCTACAACACGTGAAATAAAATAAAGCCTCATTATGAAGACTTGGCTCAAAATGAGGTGGAAGAAAATGTCCTATCTTCCCCCTGTGCACTTGTCTTCATCCCACCTTGAAATAAGATACTGTAAAACTGAACAACAGAAACCTGTTTTATTTCTTCCCAAATCTAAATTTGCCACATTTCCTAACTAAAATATTTCCTGAATTATTAAAAGGCATCAAATACTTTAGGCTAACAGACTCTTAATAGCACAACAACAACGAAAGAATAAGACAGTCAAATTTTATATGTTTCCTAAATGTTTCATATTACTATTTAAAATTTAAAATGTAGTAGATATTTATTACTCAGTTAATGCTCTATTTAGTGGTGACTGTCATCTTAGAAAGAAGGAATTCTATAAGATTCTTCTTGGCCAAAACCACTGAAACATAAATTTAATATAATTAGTATCAATAATGGTAACTAACACATCAATTTTACAACTTACTTCTGAGAGAGACCGTTTACTTCTGTGGTCTAGAAGATGAATGAGTAGAATCCATAATTCTTTAACGCATGCACATGGGCAATGGTCACTTGTTAATGCTTCAAAAGGCCTAATCTGTATTAAAGAACCAAAATGTGTTACTTACAATATAGCAGAACTTTACATGCTACACATCCTTTCAAATATTTTAAAACAATAATTTAGAGCACTTAAAATTTATGCTTAATTACATAAAATTTCTTATTAAAAATCTGTCGTTTCATCAACTTTTAAAAATCCTCATTACAAAACCAAAAGCAAAGAATAAATTTTATTTTCAACTTGTAAGAAAAAGTCTGGTTAAATATCGAGTCCAATGATCAGCAAACATTCTGTAAGGAGCTAGGCAGCAAATATTTGAGGCTCCACTCATGACCCAGCCTGCACAGGCACTCAGCTCCGCCACTGTTGTGCGGCATCAGCCACGGGCAATAAGGAAAAAGAGGAAGGGCCCATGCTCCAGCAAAGTTTTATTCACAAAGGCAGGAGCTATCTTAGGTTTGGCCTCAGTGTCACAGTTTCCTAACATTGATCAAATCCATCCGCTACAATAAAAAGACTTGTAGTAAAAACATTATAAAATAATTTTTTGATTCACTGTAAAGGAGACTAAAATGTTTTATAAGTCAGAACATGATTATTAGAGATTTATAAAGGTTAAACAATTTCACCATTTTTATAACAAATAAATCTTCAATGGCCATTAAAATTGCAGAGAATATTGTCTACATTTATAAGTTAGCTAAACTTCTGAAATTCATATTTCATACATATTATATATATATATTCTAATACATAGTAAAAGGTAACTGTTAAGATTTTACTATAACATATCTGATTAATCCACTCATATTAATTGTAAACATATAAACTAGACTTAAGAGATACTGACAATACATAAAATAATCTACATTTTAAAAAAATTGTAAATTTTGATTCCCCAAAGTAAGGTTTATGCTTATAACCTGAAATAAGTGACGATAATATCTATAAATTTCCATTAGTTGAAATGAAAGTGTAATATAATACCTTTCAATCTTTCTGTATATTAAACACTATATATAAATATAATTTAGTAGAAAAAAGCAATTGCCACAATGATGTCAGATGAAAACAAGCAAACAAAACTACCCTTAAAATTTGTCAACTAAAACCACCCTCCAAGATTGTCAACTAACTCTAGTTAATTATTCATCTTTCATTATGTAACAGCAACATGCTAGATTATTAAAGGGCTGACCACTACTACTAAATAGAAGTTAAACTTCCAGTCATTATCATGAATGTCCTGTTTTTATGTATTTATTTTTGACAAGATGAAAAGGCTTTAAAAAAGTAGCAGCTCTAAAACCCAATTCCAGCCTTTTTTAAATCTTTAAGTCAAATTACTTTCCAATTCAACTCCCAGATAATAGTAAATATAAAATTGAAACAACTAACAACAATTCAGATTAAATTCTTATAGTTTAAATCACATGGTTTAAGGACTAGCTATTGCCATAAGTATCAAAATACAAACAAACTCTTAAAGCTTTACCTTGTCATATCTGCTGAGTGACAGGCTTAGTAAATCACACAGGAGATTTTCACAGTGTTCTTCAAATAGGCTGACATTGGTTAAATTGTCACCTGCCAGATTCATAAACTGATGACCATACACAACTTGTTCTAAAAACACAATAAAATATTTTATTTAAAACCATAGGAGGAAAGTGATTGTATACCTTTAAATTAACTTATAACAAAATTGTAAAATATGCATTTAAAAGCAAATTTTTGCAAATAAAAGTTAAATTTTACAATTCCTCTTACATAAACACTGATAAATACCACCTAAAAAAAGCTTCAACATTTCCAATTACCATTCAATAGACTTCTGTTTTCTTAATGTACCATCTTTCAAAAGCAACAAGCAACATCACTTAAGAGAAAAAAATAAAGGGGAGGGTAAACAGAGACAATCTTCACCCATATTTTTAACCAATAAAGACTTTAAAACATTCTTTTAAAAAATAATAATAAAGTAGCTATGTGCAATTGCTTGTTTGGTGTGAAACACAGCAAATAAAACTAACAGATACCAAAATTTGTGTCTAGATCAGAGTAAGAGTAAGTCTACCCGAGTGTTCTTCTAAGAAAATATTATTTAAAATACAGCGTTCATATGAGAAAAAAATGATATTTCTGTACATTCTTTGTATGTATACATTTAAGTATATACACAGACACATGCATGTATTTTTGTGCTTATTAATTAATTAAAAAGCAGGTATTGAGTTAATGGATGTCTTTATAGCCTAAATAACTGATAATTTACTTTGCAAGTAAAGATTTCCAGAATATTGCTAAACTTAAAACAGGATCTAAAGATGCTAAAAAGCAAGACCAAGAAATAAATAGGCAACATATGAACTAAAAGATTACTATGTGTAACAAACTTCTACTAATTAAAAAACAAAAAAAATTTGCCTTGGCTGGTGTGGCTCAGTGGATTGAGCACTGCCCTGTGAACCAAAGGGTCACCAGTTCAATTCCTAGTGAGGGCACAGGCCTGCACTGCAGGCCTGGTTCCCAGTAGCGGGCGCACGAAAGACAATCACACATTAATGTTCTCTCTTTCTCTCTCCCTTCCCCTCTGCCTAAGAGTTTAAAAAATGTACTTTAAAAAATTTGCAAAAGATTATGAACTAATTAATAAAGAAAATATATAAAGACAATAAAATTGTGAGAACGTTCAACTTCACTTGTAATCAGGAAATTATAAAAATAAAGATTCAGTATCATTTTTCACATATTAGTTGGCAAAAAATAAAAATAACTGATGATATCCACTAATGGCAAGACTATGAGGCAAAGGCACGGTCACAGTTAGTGCACACCAATTGGGGAAATTTACTCTACAGCAACAGGGAGCACATGCAATGTTAAAATTATAATATGCCACTCCAATTCTAAGACTCTATTCTACATCTTAGCTTGTACAAGTATTGAAAGATGTATAATATTATTTATAATATCAAAAAGGGAAATAACTGAAATATTGAAAAAAAATGTGGTTAAATAAATTATGATAGACCCTTTACATACAGACCTAAATGAATAAAGTAAAACTGTATATATGAACATGAAGAAATCTTTAAAACAGCTGTTAAATGATATACACCATACAGAACAATACCATAACAGCACCTGTGGTTAGAAATCAAAACAAACTTCATACCTATGAGTAGGAAGTCTATACATGCATACTAATAGAAAGTATGAGGATAAACAGCCTAAGCCATTTCCAATAGCCATCTCTAGAAAAAAGATTGTCACTTTTTACTTTGGCTACTTTTTGATTTAAAAAATCAGAAAACACTTATTACTTGTGTAACCAATAAAAGTTTAGATTAGAAAAAGGAAAGAAATCAGAAAACCATACACTCACTCAATTTTTCACCAAGCATCTGAAGAATTTCTAGCACCAGCCAATGGATATCCAAGTAGAGATGTAATAAATGCCATGATGGTCGAAAAAGCTGTGAATGACATCAGCTGTGACTGAGAATTCATAATATTCAATACTTTACAAGGTAAGTGATAGCACATCACAACATTCCTCCACAAGCACCATGACAAAGAATCAATGAACCTACCCCTATTCAAAAGCTCAGGGAAAATCTTTGTCTAGTTCAATAGACGATTTTTTTCTCCAGAGATTTTGAAAGCAGGACAGGATATATCTTCATCTGAAGATTTAACACAGACCCATCTTGGGGCTGCTGAATAGATTTGTATAGTAAAGGTCCCTTCCAACCAAGCTCTGATTCTACAAGAGCTGCATGGCAGTAAAAGAATTTTAAAAACACGCGGGCTGCAAACCAGGCATCGCAGGTTCGATTCCCAGTCAGGGCACATGCCTAGGTTGCAGGCCATGTCTCTCAGCAACCTCACACTGATGTTTCTCTCTCTCTCTCTCTCTCTCCCCCCCCCTCTTCCCTCTCTAAAAATAAATAAATAAAAATCTTTTTAAAAAAAAGATAAAAAAAAAGAATTTTAAAAACAATTATTTTCATGATTTTGTTTTAGACTTTGGTTAGGAAATAAGTTTTTTAAATATAATACATACCCAGCAGCTCCTATAAGGAATATTAGCAAGAGAACTGTAAGCTATTATATAGATACTATTGTCATGCCCTTTAAGAAGCTTTAAATTAGAAGAGGTAAAGAAATTACCTCTCAATTCATGCATTTGGATTCAAATCTATTCTATCTGACTGAAAACCAGTGCTCTTAACTATCAATAACCTTCTTCCAGTCAACATTTAGTATTACTATAAAAACTAAATATAATGATACACAAGTTCTATTAAGACAGCTAGCAAGAATGATAGAACTTGCCTTATCAAATATGCAAACAAAATAAAACGATACACTAATACAACAGTACTGGCTCAGGAACAGATAATAAAAAACAGCAAAATAGGGATGAAAAAATGTGGTATCCAAATCAGTGTGAAAAGCATCAGTCATTCAACAAGACAGAATTATTAACTGTTTATCTGCAAGAAACTAAAATTAGATTTCCCATCTCACAGCATATTTTTTAAAGATAAATTAAAGAGATCAATGTAAAAACAACTATATTTTAACATCAGCATAGAGATGATAAAAAAGAAAAAAATTGACAAATATAACTATATAAAAAACTTCAATCTACCTAGTAAATCAGCTTAATTGCTGAAAAAGATAAATGAAAATATTTGTAATACATAATATCCAAATATTTCTAATAAAAAAGTTCCAAAAAAAAGACAGATGCTCAACTGAAAACACCAATTAAATCACTATTTTTCACATATAAGGCTGATAAAATACAAGATATGTATACAGTCTTGAAAGATACTTTCTATATTGTAAGATGCTTTTTCTGTTGTTTTAGAAAATAAAGTAAGTGTATGATTTTTTGGTGTGTGTTGAAAACTACATTCTGCTGCTTTACAATTCAGTCTTTTGATCTTCAAATAACCTAGCTTTTCAAGTCTGCCTAATTAAAAAGTCTAGGAAGGGCAAAACCTAGTTTGAGAACCGTTGGACACATTTTTTATTTCTGTTCCTAGATAAATTATTATTTTCTTAAGCACTTGATAGATAATAAAAAACATTCAAATTTAGAAACTAAAAGGAAGGAAAAATATCCCTCCCCCACAATCTACCCTTGAATCTTTATTAAATGACTTAATTCAAAGCAATTACCTATTTGCTTTCTATGGCTTATACATATGAACCTGTGAATTCAGTTGGAATTCTATTTACTTTCTTTTTTTATCCTCACCCAAGGACATAATTACTGATTTTAGAGAGAGAGGAAGGAAGGAGGAGAGAGAGGGAAACATCAATTGGTTGCCTCTGATATGTGCCCTGACCAGGACTGGGTCTGAACCTGCAACAGAGGCATGTGCCCTGACCGGGAATCGAACCCATGACCTTTTGGTTTATGGGATGATGGTCCAACCAACTGAGCCACAAAAGCCAGGACTCTGTTTACTTTTATTATTAGATATATTTATCCCTCATAAAGAGCCCATTTTTTGTTGTTGTTAATTTTCACAGAAATATATAAACACTTCATTGCACTTTAAATTTTAATAAAGACACATTCCTAAAAATTAAATGTTATTCAATTTGGTAAAGTCAAATAAAATAGAAGTTGAGTTTAGGGAATCCATGGGGAAGTATAATTGGTTACACACTGAACCTCACATTATCCTATGGAGAATTTATTAATTATATCCATAAGCTGTGTTATGCTAACAATACAAATTTTAAAAAGGAGAGTGGGAAGGGCATTAGTCAAAACAACTTAATCATATTGGGAAAAAGTCTCAAAAGTCAGAATACAAAATGACATGTTTTGCAAATCTAACTTTTATAAGGTAATCTTATATTTTACTATAATAAAAGGTAGGGAAAGATGATACATATTTTAGAAAAAAAAGGTTATATGATTTGATATGAAACTTTTAAACATTTGCAGTTATACATTGGAATACAGAACTGTTATCCCTGATTTTGAGTATGCTATGTTCTAAGTGCTTTATTCATTCTAATGTTATCTAATTCTCCCACTAACTCTAGGAAGCCATAACAATTATAGAGATGGGGAGATTGAGGCAAGAGGTATTACTTGCCCAAAGGCACATAGTTAATAAAAGGAGGAACCAGAATTTCAATTCAGGCAGTCTGGGTGCGGTCCAGAGCTGCACTCTTAACTAATTTCCTTCATTCTTGAATAAATACTCCTTATAGAGAGAAAAAATGATAATTTAAAAATTAAATGAAGTAAGACAAACCTTAATCTGATTTTGATTTTCAAATGTTTCAGGATTAATATTGGGAAACTCAGATAGATGTCCAATATACAAGAGTAATCCATGAAGTTCATCAATCAATACTGAGGGAAGCTGTGCTTCCAAAATCTCATAGGGATGAATAGGAACATGACCCTCTGCATTTTGTGCTTTCAGGAACCTAAAAAGCAATTGGATACCATGAACAACCAGCATCTGGAGAAATAGGTACACAGATACTCATGCAGTAATCAAAATAGTCAATGGACATCCTACCTGAAGATGAAAACTTTTACATAATGAAGAAACGTCACACATTGCTGCCTAATATTGTCTGCTTTGCAGTGTAGGGTTGATATCTTCCCTGAAACCAAAATAGATAATGTTAATCACAGCTTAAATAATTAATCAGTGAGCAGTAACATACAAGCACCAATTTTCTACCTTTTACTTTTTCCTACTAATTCCTATATAATTCTTGCCACCCTCCAAAAATCCGTTCTTATTAAGGTCATCAATGAAACTCATGTTGTCCAACCAATGAATACTACATGTCCTCAAGTAACTTGCCCTCACAGTAGCACTGGCTACACCCGGTTTCACTGACACCATATCCTGCCAGTCTTCTTTCTTCCTCATGTGTCCTTTCTTCCTCCTCCACCCAACTACTAGTGTGGGGGCTCCTTAGGACTCAGTGCTGGGTCCTCTCCTCTCGTGCATATGATCAGTTCCTTTATTTCAAAATGATCACAATTTGAAAAGGTTTACCTATACCTCAGACCTCTCCTTTGCCCTCCAGACCTTACATGTTAAACTGCCCACCACCTTGTACTTGGATTGCTCAGACAGTGCAAATACAGCCTCGATTTCTTCCAAAACCCATCACGCCCATGTTTTCTCCATTCATTAAAACTGTTGTCAACAGTTGCCTATATGTCATTATTGCTTCTTCCATTTCCTTAAAACTCATATATAATCTACCAGTGTCCTATTAAGTTTATGACCAAAACACACCTTCAAACTATCCATTTCCCTATAGACTCTTGAATTACTGCAGCAGGTCTCCTAATAGGTCTTCCCACATCTTCCTTTGCCCCTCTATAATCTAAGTACAAAATATGTTTTAAGTATATATATATAAATAAACTATATGTGTGTGCCAATTCCTGTTTCTCCTAAATCAAAACCTCTGAAAGTCTATCTACAGAATTCGGAATGAAATCAAAACTCCTTCTAATGATTTATAAGGCCCCAAATGATCAATTAATATTGTCTTTCTCTCAGCTTCAGTCCTTGCCATATTTCTCTCACTTGAACATTTACATTAGCAAAAATTATCTGGAATGTCACTATGGGCGAAACATAAGTACAATGACAATCATTCTAAGAAAAATAAGAGACAATCACTAAACCAAAGAAGAAAAAAAAAGATGAGAATTAAAGACAGTAAATTCTAATCGATATTAAACATAAAGCAAAACTTATTTCTAAATTTGAATTTAAATGAGCAAACATGGCCACTGCTTTGGCAAAACCAATAGAAGAGGTTATGGAAATATCTACATATTAAACAGTGTGGTGCATTTTTATAGCTTAATTGTAGTTCACCTACAAAAGTAGTATCATCCCTCAGTTTCACAATGCTCAACCCATGTGGCAGTAAGCTCTTAAAAACAACTGCTGTGAGCTCCTGCACCCAGCCAAGATAGAGTAAAAGGAATCAAATTTACCCATCTTCCATGTTAAACTAGGAAACTAGAAAATCAACATTAAAAAAAAAGTTTTCAGGCACCAGAAACAAGGCAATGCAAGATTGCTATCCCAACACTTCCCACAGAAAGACAATTTCTAGGCTGCAGCACAGGGAGAGAGAACCCAGAGCCCGAATCACTGAGCTGAGGAAACAGAGGGTTTGAATTTACAGGGCAAAAGCACCAAAGAAAAAAGCTCCATTAAAAAAAAGGAAAAAAAATGTTCTGGAAATGTACAGAGGTTCCCCACTGAATCTTTGGCTAAGTACTGATCGGTTCAAGAATGAGGGGGAAAAAAAAAAAACCAAGACCAGGTAAAAACATTAGAAAACAAGTCCCTGAAAAGCTTACACAAGCCAGGGAACAGTTCAAGTTCCCACTACAAAGAATGAAAAAAAATCATAATATACCAAAAAGAATCATTATTAGCCTTATTAGAGCTAAATTAATATTAGACTAAAGACTACATTTAAGACCTAACAACGCTTACAAGATTCAAAAAATCCAATGAATTACAAGTTTTCAACAGCAAGCCAAAACAAAATTTAACACTAGAGAAATAATACAAAATCCAGGAAGCAGTTAATGTAAATACTACAATGTCTATCACACAACAAAAAATTACTAGATCTTCAAAGAACCAGAAAACTCTAACACAGACTAGGAGGAAAATTCATCAACAGACCCAGAAACAGCAATGATGAAAGAATCTGCAGTTGAAGTTAAAAAAAGTTGTTATACATATACTCTGTACATCCAAAATGGATTTTAAAAAGCATGAGGACAGAAACAGAATATACAAAAAAATCCAAATGAAATGTCTGTAGACAAAAAAATATAATATCTGA
Source organism: Tonatia bakeri (assembly GCA_004024845.1). Taxonomy (NCBI): domain Eukaryota; kingdom Metazoa; phylum Chordata; class Mammalia; order Chiroptera; family Phyllostomidae; genus Tonatia; species Tonatia bakeri. Next base: position 199,894 of record PVIA01001911.1, read on the forward strand.
AAAAGGGATAACACCAACAGCTATTCTTAAGAACAGGTATCAGCGCCCTGGCCAGCGGCTCAGGTGGTTGGAGTATCTTCCCGTCCCTGGTCAGGGCACACACTTAGGTTGTGGGCTCGATCCTCAGAAGGGGCACGTCCAGAACGCAACCGACTGATGCTTCTCTCACTCGATGTTTCTCTCTCTCTCCCTCCTTTCCTCTCTCAAAAAATCAATAAACATATCATTAGGTAAAGATTTAACAAAAGGAACAGGTATCAGTGAAACATACATTATTTTGCATATTACTCTGCCCCAAATGGAAAGCAATGTGGGTAGCATACTGAACAGGAGGACGAGAACCACACATGCTCAGTAAGTGTTCCCACATGAGGGCTTTCTGGGCAGGGCTGAGGGCCAAGCTAGCTACATGACATCATTAATGGGGCCCTGGTCCAGGTGCAGGACAGTGAGGAGCTGATCTAGGAATAATCTTCAACACTGCTAACCTGTCCAACAGATCTACCACTAAAAGTTTTTCCAAAAAACAAAAGCAGCCAAAATGTCTGTGTAAAAACCATTTCAACAAATAGTCCGTTGTACTATTTCAGGCCAGTGAGTATTTTTCAAGGAATAGTCCCGTGTAATAAATGCCTTCCTCAAACTGAATTTAATTAAGTCAGCCTACATGGTTATGTGTTCTTGCTGAGTCCACCGTAATCTTTTAGAGGTTCCCCAGGGTTTCAAAATATACTTCTGACTCTTTGGAATGCTTTACAAAGGCAACTATAATTTCATCCTATTCAAATTTATCACTCTCATGCATACACTTTACTTACCGTACTTCTTGCTCCCTGAACTTTTATGCTTTTACCTACCTCAAAATCTTTTTCAGTATAGTTGTTTCTACCTGCAACTCCTCCTGTCCCCAAAACTCTCCCAAAATCTTCCGCCTAGTTAATGTCTCCTCATCCTGGAAGATGCCAACCTGGCATCACTCAGTGATAGGCATGCTGGCAAACGAGGCCCTGAGCCGCGGGAGCCGCTCACACATGCAGTGACCTCTACCCTTCCATTTCCCATGCTGACCCATGCTCGCATGTCCACGTGTTCTACTCAACTGCCAGCTCTTCAGCAGCACATTTTTCCACATTGATGTGTCTGCACCTTACCTAATACCTGAAGCAGGGACTCAGAAGCTAGTGAAACGATAATGCTCAACACTGACTGAGCATATACTGAGAAAGTAAAACAGCCTTGACAGCTATTTTTATTGAAATTAAACAGTTTTCCTAAAATATCAAAAATAATCCAACCACATGAGATACCACCTCACAGCTATCGGAATGGCTATTATCAAAAAGTCAACAAATAACAAGTGCTGGTCAAGGGGTGAAGAAAAGGGAACCGGTGCACTGTTGGTGAGACTGTAATTTGGTACAGCTTCTACAGAAAACAGTATGGAAGTTCCTCAGAAAATTAATGGAACTACCATACAACACATCAATTCCACTTCTGGGTACTTATCTGAAGAAAATGAAAACACTAATTCAAAAAGATATAAAACCCTTATGTTCATTATAGCAAATAACAATAGTCAAGATATGGAAGCAACATAGGTGTCCATCAAAAGATGAATGGAAACAGATGTGACATATCTATACAATGGACTATTTTTCAGGCATAAAAAAGAATGAAATCTTGCCATTCATGACAACATGGACCTAGAGGGTACTGTGCTACATGAAATAAGTTAGTCAGAGGAAGACAAATACCATATGATTTCACTTACTTGTGAAATCAAAAAGAAAACAAAACAGAAACAGATACAGAGAATAAACTGGTAACTGCCAGAGGGAAGGGAGTGGGTAGTGGGTAAAAAGGTGAAGGGGGTTAAGGAATACAAACTTCCAGCTATATAATATATAAGTTACAAGGATACACTGTAGAGCCTAGGGAATAGTCAATAATGCCGTAATAACTTTGTGCAGTGACAGATGATTACTAGACTTATGGTGATTACTTGTAAGGTATATAAATGTCATATCATTATATTGTATACCAAAACAGATACAATATTGTATGTCAACTATACTTTAACAAAATAATTTTAAAAATAATTAGACTGGACTATCCCAGGATTACGGTGAAACAAGACAATAACAAACCCTCTCTGTATCAGAAACAAGGCTTTATACAATCACACACAAAAACAGAACATCTCCCTCTTCCAGCTAACAAGATTGCTTCTTCACTAATTAGAACCTTCCCTAGGCCCCCTTTGTCTCAACTTCTGTATAAAAATTAACACAATAATCAAGTTGCTCCTGCTTCTTAACAGCATGCAATCCAAAACAAAGTCCTAGTCCCATCAAACTTTCCCCAAAATCACCCAGCACAAACCCAAACTCTAGCACAATCCTCTCCCTACGTCCTCTTATGGAGAGGTCCCAACTGTTCCTCATGATGTGGATTTTCCCCTTGGCTTTAGTAAGCCACTAAACCTTTGTTTGACCAAAGGTGTGGTTCAGGTAACCCTTAGTTGCTGAGCTAAGCACTTAACCTGCATTATGTCATTTAATTCTCACCAGAACTCAACGTGGTGAGAACTATTAACTGGTGTAGAACCCACAATTAGGTAGGGCTGGAACCCAGGCTGACCAGGCCATGATTCTAAATACAAACTGCCCCTAAACTGCCAGAAAGGAGAAGCTGGCCCGCACTAAAACAGAAGGCCCTTCAATTCCCTTCACTAGCTGAGCTGTACCAAGCCCCCCAAATCAGTAATCCATTACATGTCAAAGACAGACAAACAAACAAAAACAGAAAGCAGGAAAGAAGAGTAAGAAGATAGCATAAGGTCCGGTACTATTTCTCTTATGAGTTCCCTATATCACTTTGCACCCTCAAAGCTCGTTACTAACTCGCAACAGAGATATTTAGCCTTAAATCAATTTTACCCACAGATCTGAAAAAGTACCACAAATCTCAGCTATGACAAAATTTAAGTGTCATACTTTTTCTAAAAACTAAATACACTGTATCCTGAGTTTCTAACCTATTGCTCCTCCAGGTTATTATGATATGTCAACTACTCATCATGAAACCCACATGCAATTCACTTTTAAACACACAATTCACCTTTAAATGCACGACTCACCAAAATCACAACTGGCCTGTAATAAGGTTTCCAAGTTATAGAGTTGTTGCCTAATTTAAAAAATGCAAAGTGAGAGTTAATTTTAGAATAGTGTAAAGAATGTAACAATTACAAGGATAATGTTGCCAATACTTCAAAAATGTTTATTGCAGGGTCAGCTTCAGGTAGTGAAGACTCTGGGAAAAGATAAAATATGCCTTTGCCTGACCTTCCAAAAATAATATATTAAAAGCTGCACATATCTCAGAAATTATATCAAATATTATAGATTTCGCTATCAACTAGATACTGTTTAAATCTTCAAGAAGATACTTACTATATAAAATAGTCTAGGTTAACAGTTATATAATGAAATGTTAAGTTGTATCACATACAGGATCCAGCAGAAATAACGCCTTGAGTGTGGTTGGTAGAGTATGTGAATGTCTTGCACAAGACGGACAGCAAAATGAACATTTCACCTAAAATGTCATGTGCTGTTTGAGTGTGACATTGTTATGTTACAGAATTACATGCTTATAATTTTGTAATAAGATTTTTATGTAATAAAAAGGGGTGTTATTTGTGCCAGACCCTGTATTTATTTATACAGTAGGAGTTCAAAAAAACTAGACTTATTAGGGAAAGTTATATTGATATTGTTCCACCTAATTCCTGAGAGTAATCTTCTCTTGCCATTCTTCCTAGTTGCCTTTCAACTTCTTCAAGACTGACTCATATTTATCACCTGTGTCCTAGATAAAGACTCATCTTATTCTGTAATGCTCAAAATTAGAGAATCTCTCACTCAGCCTGTTCCCAATAATGCATGCTACATGGCACCAGTGCAATGATGTCTCTTCACAAGGTCTAAGGGGTGGGGGTGAGAGGAGAAATCCCTCCACCTTTCCATTTTCATTTAAATGTACCATATACATATTCTTAATGTATTTCTGGATAAGAATTTGCCCTCGATACCCTACTTCATTTCAAAATCTAAAATCTGAATACTAAGTTTTAAATGCTACATTATTTCAACTATTTTCATTATGATAATAAGATAAGTGTTTATGTTTGGAAAAAAGCTCGCATTTTTAAGCAATTCATACTGAAATATTTAATGATGACATGAAGCCTAGACTTTGCTTAAAAATACTTAAGCCAAGCCCTGGCTGGTGTAGCTCAGTGGATTGAGCGCGGGCTGCGAACCAGGCATCGCAGGTTCGATTCCCAGTCAGGGCACATGCCTAGGTTGCAGGCCATGTTCCCCAGCAACCGCACATTGATGTTTCTCTCTCTCTCTCTCCCTCCCTTCCCTCTCTAAAAAAATAAATAAATAAAATCTTTAAAAAATACTTAAGCCAAAAATAAGAGGGGAAGGAACAGATGAAGAAGACGTGATAAACCTTCATGTGTATTATAATTAAGGGAAGGTATGTGAGGGTTCATTATACTATTCTCTGTAACTTTGTTTGAAATTTTTCATTAAAAATTTTTAATGTCTAAACTAATCATATTAATTAGTAATATTTCTATTATACAGTCTGAAAGATATACTAGAAAGCATGAGTTCATTCTCTAAAAATTATTAAAAGATTATGGTTATTAAACAATAGAAGTATTTTTGGTTTTCTTCCAAAACTTTAATATAGTTCAAAGCCTTAAATATCTGTCTTAAATATACAATGTCAAATAAAGATTCTTAAAAAAAATACTCATTAAAAACAACTCATTAAAACTGTTACTCCCTAAAAAGTTACTGTATAATTTTGTTATTGATAAGATAATCAAGTAAACAAAATGCACAACTTTACTGGTGCTTTTGTTAACATCAGTATTAGAAACCACAGAACAACATAATTTACAAAAGTGAACAGCATCTGTATCCCAAGGAAATTTAAAAAATCAAACAAACTTACCTAAATAAATTAAATAGCACTCTCGATGAATTCACTAATGCTGTTTCAGTAACCCACTGAATGCCAAATATTTCCACTGTATCTTCTTCAAAATTATTTGGTAAAGGATCAATATTCAAAATTAACCTGAAATGAAAACTATGATTAAATCTCATAAAAAGTATGCTAAGTCCTAAACTATAACGTCCTTTTTGACATTCTATGAACCCATATTATACATAACATGCCAGCAATAATAAGGTCAGGATATGCCTTGGTACTGTACACAAACCCAGGAATACTAAAGCTAGAACTGTATTAAATATTCAGTCCTATATATTGATTTTAAAAAAGTATAACTCTAAAGAGCAATGTAACTTATGTGTAAATCACTCTAAGGTACATACTTTAGCCTATATTTAATAGAGGTCTTCCAATGTAGAATTTCACCCTTTGAGGAGGCATTTAATTTTTAAAACAGCTATAAATTATAAGTTATTCTGAGCCATGTCTGGAGAACAGCATAATCAAATTGAGTAATCCGTTTTAAGGTTTCAAACAAAGCACAACTATAAAACCAACCAAGAATTATTTGCTTTCTAACTAAAGTTGTCTCGGAAGGTATTCCTAAAATATTTCAGTAACAGCAGTTTTATGACAATATGTGTCCAACTGTTGGCCAAGAACTTTGAAGAATAACATTATTGTGAACTTACACAATCTGGTGTATTTATTAGCAAGTTGTTTTTTTTTTTTAAATAAGTCTATAAGACTTCTGTTAATAATGTAATGACTCGCAGCTTTAGACGGAACTAGGGCAACAAAAAAATGCGCATGTCTTACTTAAGACTTACTGAGAAACTCCAAAATATCATTTCATGTTTTAGGAGGAAACATCATTTCAAAAAGTCCAGGTAGTTCAGGATTCACTTTAAGTAAAAAGGAAATTAGAACCCAGCACTGGCCAGCAAGGCTGAGGAAGCAGAGAGGTAAGAGAGTGTCAGGTAGCAAGAAAGTTCTCCTTCCTATCCAAAAATCTTTTAGGTATGCTCGTAACCAGGAAACCAATGACAGACCTAGTAGTTTGCATCTGTCTGACGTACTAAGCTGACTTATAAAAACATAGCTTGAATATCAAAGTTTAGTTACCTAAAACCTTAACTATCATTTCTAACAAACTAATGAAAAATCTGATGAAAGTAATAAAACAATGTCTCCGCTTCTTCTACCTACCGCTTAAGGGCTCCGCTGGAAAGGTAGGACTCTCCAGAAAAATGTTTTCCTCCTCCTTTATTGTCAAAAGCACAAGAAAAGCAAGGGAGGTTGCACCATTCGGTTCCCAGCTCCAGTTCCAAACTGTCGGTCAGGAACGTCGACACAGCAGAACAGATATCCATAGTTTACTTCATGTCCTAAAATGTTTGGGGGTCATTATATTATCATTATGGGCTCCAGAGAAGCTGTGATTAGACTCCCGGAGGCAGGGTGAGTGACGTCAGAAAGTCATCAAAGCGCGCCCCTCCCCAACACAAAGAAAAAAACTGAGAAGCCAGATTCCCACCATTCTCCTACACTGACTCTCCCAGATCAAGGCTGCTGGGACTTCAGCAGAATGACCCGAGACCAGCTGAAGCAGGAACTTAACCCCTCTAGGTCGGACCCTGCTGCAGCCCGGGACCGGGTAAAGAGGAAAAAAATCTTGGCTGGACAGATACTGTCCGGCACCTCCCAAGCCAGCCAGGACCTGTCCCCTCCGCTAAATCGCAGTGAGCCAGTTATCCTGCAGTGTTGTGAGAAAGCTCCTTTGCAGACTCCGGGTGGGGATGAGGAGTACCCTGCGCCAAAACCCACTCCTCACGGCCACCGAGCTAGTCTCAAGTTTCTCCCGGAACGAACTCGGCAGAGACCGGCACGGGCCGGGCGGGGGCAACAGGAGTCAGGATCCTCAGCACCGGGGCACCGCCTGCTTAATGCACGTCGTGCCTACTCACACTTTCAGTCCCCGAGATCCGCTCGCCGGGGTCCCAACTACTGCCGGAGTGCGTGGTTTCCGAATCCCAAACCGGCGAAATTCCCGCCAAGCTGCGCCCGCGCTCCGAAAGGGCGGGGCCACGGGAGAGCCCGCCTCCGCAGGTCCGCTCTCCCGGGGAACTACCGGTGCTGGCGAATTATCGCGAGAGTCTGCTGGCCAAGGTTTCCGTGCAGCTTTTTGCATTTCTTTCTTACTTTTCCTTTTTTTCTCCGTTCTTCGTTTTTAGTTTTAATTGGTACATTCGGCCAAAAGTGGGGCCTGACTGAAACAACGAAAGTAATAACCTACTAAGATGAGAAGGATCTAAATACTGGCTTATCTTCCGGTGGGACTCGGTAAAGAAGCTTTTGTTCAAGTGTGTCCGAAGTGGGTGTTATTCACAACCGGAGCCGCGCGGTGCCCTCTTCTTCCCGCGCAGGTACCACCAACTCTTTTTGAGATCGAGAATACCTGCGGTTCATGGGTTGTAAACCTGGCTAGTGCAAAAATGAGGCTAGTCCAGTGTATGGAAACACTGGTATGAAAACCGTTGTTCCACTCTTTTGCAACATATCCGGACAGGTTTAACTTGTTTTTGTAAACCTGTCGCCCATTCGCACCATTTTTATTTTTTTAGGTGTTCTGTAAAATATACTCAGAAGACTTTCAGTCTAAGTCAGAGATAACACATTTCAGCATATCACGGCCTTCAGATTCAAGGAAAACATGAGAATTTCTCACTCAAATGCGCTGCTATAACTTAAGTATTCGCCATTGCCAATTCCTCCACAATAATTTGTCCTGCGTTTAATTCTTGCATAGGAAAGCTATCATAACTCTTTCCTCTGTGCAAACCAAATACCGCATATTTTGTGACCAACGGGATGACGTGGGAGAAAACAACATGATTGCTATTCAGTCTACAACTTAGGGCTGCTGTGATAGTTCTTTCATGCTTAGCTGGTGTACCATGAGCCCTAATGCTTTTTTTGGGAACCCCTGCAGCTCCAGCTTGTTTATGGCCATGCAGTCTCTAGCAGGACACATGGTGTAATCAACAACAATGCCTAGGAAGTATTGCCTAGGTGTGAGAATTGGGGCCATGGCACTGAGTTTCAGAGAACTGGGTTGACATAGTCATTATTACTTCTTCCTCTATTAAAAACACCCAGATAGACCCTTTTTTTTCTTTTTTCAAATGCCTGATGTTGAGTGATAAGCTTGGTTAAACCAGTGAGTGGAATAAAAACCAAACAAGTTATCTTTAAATAAGAAAGTACTGTAACACAAGTTAGATCAGTAAGAATCCCCATTCAATGGCTTACTCAGGAAAGGTGGCTTAAGATGGCTTAATAAAAGGGCTATTTACAAAGGTGTGGACAGAGTTACCAAAAACAAAAATTGATAGAGAAGTAACCAGAACTAATTAGAAAACCATTATCACCTGTAGGCCTAAGAGGTAAGGGGTTACCAGGACCCAAAGAGACTTACTTAACTGCTGAGAGAAACAGCCACCGAGGTGATAGACACCTATGGTGCCTTCATAAACAAATAGTCCCTGCCAACCTACAAACCAGCAGGGAGGAACTGAAAGGATTAAGTACCCCAACCTCTTTGTGTGCACATTCCAAAGTCCCCCTGGTATCTCTCATTGGCCCAAATTAAACTAAAAATAGAAGGCAAGAATGTAATCTATAAAGTTCTGTTGGGAACTGCCCCTGCCTGGTTTCAGAAGCTGTAACTGCCCCATGGCTAAGACTAAGTGAGCGACCTTTGGCCCATAAGCCACTAGGGAGACAAAGCTTATCTCTCTGGCAGGGCCTCTGCTTCTGCTCCTTTTACTTCACCCTGCCTGGCCCCCAATGCTTGATCAGTTAGCTAATGATGGGGTAAGATTCCCCAAGGGGGTAACGACCTAAGATAGGCACAATCATAGGAAGGTCCCAGGGAAGGATTTGGGGGGGGCTATAGCAAAAGGGGGTGATGGACCCTTGCCACTCAGCTTGGACATAGCCTGAGTCCTCATTCTGTCTTTGAGAAGTCTCCTAATCTTTTGGCTGCCTTACTTCCCATGTGTGACTTAAGCCTGAAATAATGACAGAGGGTGGTACAGCCCTGTGCTAGAAAGGGCGGGTTCCCCAGGTGATCAGGCCTGAGAAAGAATACATAAAATCCTGTGAAACCTGCTTTGCTAAGAATGCTCTCAATTAAATGATAAGGGTCCGAGCAGGAAATGAGTTTGTTTCCCAAAGTTTTGTAACAGACCCTGACTCAAAATAAGCCCTAGTAGTTCTTTCTATGCTATCCATTGTTTGATCCTTATTGCCTGACAATGATTAATGAACTTTACCTGTATTCCTATGCAAATTGAAAGCCAATAAAAACCTGTCAAGGCAAGGATCAGGATGCTCTCCTCTTGAGGGAGTGGCCAGGCCACTCTGAGGCACCCTCCCCTTGAGAGGGTAGCCATGCCATCCCTTTTCCTCCACAGGACTCGGTAGTCCATGTGAATTTGTCTCGTATCTCATCCATAACACTGTGGACACTGCGGGCCGGTGCATGCATCCACGTTCAGCCTCCTTGGGTTAGAATCCAGGCAAAAGAAGGCTAGAGTGTGAATCTGATAGAAAGGGGTCAGTTATATCAAGAAGATATAATACTAACTATAAATCTAGTAATAGAACTTCAACATACATAAAGTGAAAAATATTATTTGTAAGGGAAACACCCAAATCAATAATAATGATTAAAGACTTCAACATTCCTTTCCATAATTGGTGTAACAAGTACACAGAAAATTATTATAGATACAGAAGACTTGAATAGCACTACCAACCAACTTACCTAACTGACATTTATAGGTGACTCAGCCCAATAGTAGAATATACTCTTCACAAATGCATATGGAACATTCACTAAAAGAGGCTGTAATCTGTGTGATAAAACAAATTTCATCAACTATGAAAAGATTGAAACCATACAATGTGTATTGTCTGACCACAATGTAATTAAACTAGAAATAAATAATAGAAAGATATCTGTAAAAATTCTAAATATATGGAAATTAAGCAACACTTCTAATTGAATCAAAGAAGTCACTATGAAAGTTAGAAAATATTTTGAATTAAATGAAAATGAAAACATTAAAATTTATAACATTAACTGCTTACTATAGAGGAGAAAACCCAATTCAATAATTTAAACTTCTAAAGAAACTAGAAAAAACAGCAAAATAAAATCAAAGCAAGAAAAATGAAGGAAATAATGAGTAGACAAAAATTAAATGAAACAAGAAAAATAAAAGAAATAAATGAGTCTGATACTGGCATAAGAACAGACACATAAATCAATGGAACACAATAGAGAACCCAGAAATAAACCCAAGTCTCTATAGTCAATTAATATTTGACAAAGAGAGCAGGAGCATACAACGAAGATAGCCTCTTCAATAAATGGTGTTGGAAGAACTGGACTGGCACAGGCAAAAAAATGAAACTAGACCACCAACTTACACCTACACCAGAATAACCTCAGAAGGGATAAAAGACTTAAATATAAGTAGTCACACTGTAAAAGTCCTAGAGGAATATATAAACAGGAAAATTTCAGATATCCTGCATAGCGATATTTTTGCCAATATATCTCCTTAGGGCATGGGAAATAAAGGAAAAAATAAACAAATGGGACTACATTAAGGCTTCTCTATGGCTAAAGAAACCATCAGCAAAATGAAAAGGGAACAGACCTTATAGAAGAACGTATTTGCCAATGACACATGGCACAAGGGTTTGATCTCCAAAATATATAAAGACCTCATGCAACTCAACAACAGGAAGACAAACAATCCAATCAAAAAATGGGCAAAGGACCTGAACAGATATTTCTCCAAGGAAGACATACAGATGGTCCATAGACATATGAAAAGATGGGCAACATCACTGGCCATTAGAGAGATGCAAATTAAAACCATGAAGAGATATCACCCCATAACTGTCAGAATGGCCATCATTAATAAATGAACAAACAAGTGCTGACAAAGATGCAGTGAAAAGGGAACCCTAGTGAACTGTTGGTGGGAATGCAGACTGGTGCAACCACTGTAGAAAACAGTATGTAATTTCCTCAAAAAACTAAAAGTGGACCTGCCTTTTGGCCCAGTGATTCTACTGCTGAGAGTATACCCCAAGAATATTGAAACACTGATTCAAAAGAACTTATGCACCCCGATGTTTATAGCAGTGCTATTTATAATAGCCAAGTGCTGAAAACAGCCTAGGTGCCCATCAGTAAATGAATTAATCAAAAAACTGTGGTACATTTACACAATGGAATACTATGTAGCAGAAAGAAAGCAGGAACTACCACCTTTTGTGAGAGCATGGATGGAACTGGAGAATACTATGCTGAGTAAAATAAGCCAGTTGGTGAAAGATAAATGCCATATGATCTCACCTATAAGAGGAAGATAATGAACAAAATAAACTAATGAACAAGATAGAAACATGGGACATACTGACAGAGACCAGAGAGGACAGGGGAAGGAGATAATAGTGGAAAGAAGGGGAAGGGACTAGTCGAAGAACATGTGTGAATGACCCATGGACATGGACAACAGTGTGGGAATTGATTGTGGCAGCAGGGGGTGGGATGGGTGGAGGAGGGGAAAGGGGGAAAAATTGGGAAAACCATAATAGAATAACAATAAAAAATCATTTAAAAAAGCAAAAAATGAAACCAAAATTTGTGTCTTTGAAAAAAGTCAATATAATTGATAAAAACTCTGTATCCAAGCTGATCAGGAGAAAAAGAGAGAGAGACAAACTATCAATACTGAGAATTAAAGAGGTGTCATCAGTACAGATTAAACCGACAGTAAAATAATAAGGATATTAAGAACACTTTTATGCCAATAAATGGAAGAATTGGACAAATTCCTTGAAATACAATGGCCAAAAAAGAAAAAGATAACTTGAATAGCTCTATATCCATCTTAGTAATTAATTTTTTAAAATGTATTGTATTTTTTTCATTACCACTTAGTCCCCTTATACACCTTCCCTGCTACAATCACCACACTGCTGTCCATGTCCATCAGTCCTTTTTCTATATCACTCAGTCTCTCCACTCCCAACCACCCCCCATGTTAGCTGTCATTCTATTCTGTACCTATGAATCTGTACCTATTTTGCATGTTAATTCAGTTTGTTCATTAGATTCCATGTGTGAGTGAAATCATATGGTATTTGACTTTTTCTGGCTGGCTTATTTCACTCAGCATGATGTTCTCTGAGTTCATCCATCCTGTCACAAAGGGTAAAATCCTCTCCTTTTTATGGCCAAGTAGTATTCCTTTGTGTAAATGTCTCAAAGTTATTTTATTCACGCATCTGCTGATGGACATTTGGGTTGCTTTCATACCTTGATGATTGTAAATAATGCTGCAATGACCATGGGTGTGCTTATGTTCTTCTGAATTATTATTTTGTTTTCCTTCAGATATACCCTGGTATTCTCAGAAATGGGATTACTGGGTCAAAAGGCAGATCCATTTTTAATTTTTTGAGGTATCCCCATAATGCTTTTTACAGTGGCTCCATCAATCTGCATTCCCACCAAGAGTATGAAAGGGTTCCCCTTTCTCCACATCCTCGCCAGCACTTGTTTGTCGATTTATTGATGATAGCCATTCTGACAGGTATTCATCATGGTTTTAATTTGCATATTTCTGTTGATTAGTGATATTCAGCATCTTTTCATGTGACTATTGGCCATCTTATGTCCGCTTGGGAGAAGTGTCTAGTCAGGTCTTTTGCCCATTTTCTAATTAGGTTGTTTGTGGGGGTTTTTTTGGTGCTGAGTTTTATAAGTTCTTTATAAATTTTGGCTATTAACCTCTTATCAGATATATAGGTGATTATGTTCTCCCATCCTGTAGGTTGTCTTTTTATTTTGTTAATATTTTCCTTTGCTGTGCAAAAACTTTTTAGGTTGATATGATACCATTTGTTAATTTTTCTTTTGTTTCCCTTGCCTGAGGAGATACTCAGTGGGCAAATACTACGGGTGTTTCTCTTAAGGTCAGGAACAAGACAGAGATGTCCCCTTTCACATCTCTTATTCAACATAGTACTGGAAGTTCTAGCCATGGCAACCAGACAAGAAGAAGGACTTCTTCCTTTTATTTCTTGAAAGGAAGAAGTACTTCTTCTTTACTTCTTCTTGAAAGGAAGAAGTAAAACTGTCTTTATTTGCAGATGATATGATACTGTACATAGAGAACCCCAAAGATTTCAGCAAGAAACTACTAGAACTGATAAATGAATTCAGCAAAGTAGCAGCATATAAAATTAATATCCAGAATTCAGTTGCATTTTTACATGCTGATAACAAACTGGCAGAAAGAGAAATTAAGAAAACAATCCTATTCACAGCTGCTTCAATAAGAATAAAACACCTAGGAATAAACCTAATCAAGGATGTAAAGATCTATACATGGGAAATTATAAGACACTGAGAAAAGAAATCGAAGAAGATACAAATAAGTAGAAACACATACCATGTTCATGGATAGGAGGAATTAACATCATTAAAATGTCCATACTACTGGAAGAAATCTATAGATTCAATGCAACTCCTATCAAGATTCTAATGATATATTTCACAGAACTAGGACAAATATTTCAAATATATATATGGAGTCACAAAAGGTCCCACATAGCAATGTGATCCTGAGAAACAAGAACAAAGTTGGAGGAATCACATTACCTAAGATCAAACTATACTATAAGGCCATAGTAATCAAAACAGCATGATAATGGCATAAAATGGGCATATAGATTAATGGAAGAGAATAGAGAGCCCAGAAATAAACCCAAACCTTTATAGTCAATAATACTTGATAGAGTAAGGAAGCACATATAATGGGCTAAAGATAGTTTATTCAATAAATGGTGTTGGGAAAATTGGACTGCTGCATGTAGAAAAATGAAACTAAACCATCTTCTTATACCACACATAAGAATAAATTCAAAATGGATGAAAGCCTTAAATGTTAGAGCTGAAACCATAAAAATCCTAGAAGAAAATGTGGGCAGTAAAATTTTGGACATTGTTCATCTTAGTAATTTTAATCTTTAGTTTAAAAATCCCTCTGTTTCTCTCTCATAACACAGGGATATGCACACACACATGCACACCTATTACAAGAAAACTCCAGGACAAGATGGTTTTACTAATGAATCCTGCCAAACATTTGAGAAAGGGATAACATAAAATCTATACTAACCTTTCCAGAAATTAGAAGATGGAATACTTTAAAACTCATTTAATGTGTCCAGCATTAAACTGATAGCAAAATTTGACAAAGACAAGAAAATTAAAATCCAATATCACATGTACACACAGAGGCAAAAATTTTACCAAGTAAAATACAGCAGTACATAAAAAGGATGACATATACTAAAAAAAATTAGGTCATCTTAGAAATGCAACTGTAGTTCAAATTTTAAAGTACAATGTAAGGAAGTTAATTATATCAACATTGTAAAAAGAAAAACCACATTATCATCTCAATATGCAGGAAAAATTACTTTAAAAATTCAGCCTTTGTTCATGACAAAAACTCTTGGCACAGTACAAATAGAAGAAAATTTTCCTATCTTGATAAATGACAACTATGACAAATCTATTAATATCATAAAAATTAATGCTTTCATCCTAAGACTGAGAACAAGGCAAGAATGTCTGCTTTCTCAATTCCTGGTCAACATTGTAGGGGAGGTAACAAACCAATACAATACGGTATGAGCAAGAAATAAAAGTAATATAGATTGGAAAGAAGGAAATAATATTATCATCATTCTTAGGTGACATAATCATTTATGTAGAAGATACTTAAAAATCTACAGAAGCAGTCACTAGAGGACTAATAATAAATTCAACAAGGTAGTAGTGTCCTAAATCAATATACAAAATAAATAATTTATTTGTTAACTATTGTTCTAGACATGTAATAACAATTAAAATTTCACTTAAAAAGCAATACTATTTTAATAGCACCAAAATATTTAGAGACAAATTTAACAAAATACACACAAGAGTTTGTAAGCTCAGGATTACAAAATATTGATGAGGGTCACTAAAAAATAATTAAAGATGTCACATGATAATATTTGGAAGACTCAATATTATTAAGATTTACTCTGAAATTTATCCAGAAATTCAATGGAATGCCAATCAAAATCTCAGTGGTCCTGTTTTGTAGAAATTCACAAATGTTTTCAGAAATTTATATGGAAATGCAAAAGACCTAGAATAACTGAAACAATTTTGAATGAGAACAGTGCTGAAAGTTTCACAGTACCTGATCTCATGACTTTTTATAAAACTACAATAATTAAAACATTGTGGTTTTAGTCTAAGATAGACATAGTCAGTGGAACAAAATAAGAGGGTCCCAGAATAGACTCCCATATGTATATGGTCAATTGATCTTTGGCAAAGGTATTCAATAATGAAAGGATAGTCTTTTCAACAAATAGTACTAGAACTGTTGGATACTGAATCACTAATTTATAAAGTTTGACTTTTACTTCACACTATTTATAAAACTGAACTCAATATGAATCATAAACCTAAATGTAAGAGCTAAAACTATAATATGTTTAGATATTTGGAGGACTAGTAAAAAGGGAAATAAAATGCCAGCAGAGAAAAGCAACAAGTAAGGCCAACTTTAAAGAGAAAACCCAAGTGTGTGTGCTGTTGTGTGATATCTGCCATGAAAGTCAAGAGATTGTTTCATGAAAGAATGGGCAATCTGTATCAAATGTTGCTGGTAAGTGAAATAAAGGGAAAAATTAACCACTGAATTTGGAAAGATGTAGGTCATTACTGGTGTTGATAAAAGCCATTTCAGTTCAGTAGCGAGGGGAAAATTTTAGATTGAAGTGGGTTGTACTGAACATGGGAGGTGAGTCAGCAAATATAAAAACTTGCCCTGGCTGGTGTGGCTCAGTTCATTGGCTCATCCCATAACCGAAAAGTTGTGGTCTTGATTCCTGGTCAGGGCACATGCCTAGGTTGTGGGTTCAGTCCCCGGTTTGAGTGCATACAACAGGCAACTGATGATTCTCTCTTGCACTGATGTTTTTTCTCTCTCCCTTCTTCTCTCTCTAAACAGCAATGAAAAAAAAAAAACGTGCCCTCAGGTGAGGATAAAAAATTCTTTTTAAATAAAGCAGAAAACTATGGCAAGAGGGAGATATGTGGATCAAGAGATGTTTTAAAGACAGGAAGTATTAGAACATGTGTCTGAGGTTATGGCAATTATAAAAGAAATAAATATGTAAGTATAAATAAATGATAAAGGGGAAAGTTGACGATGCTAAAGAGAAGGCAAATTACTGCAGGACTGCAGGCTTAAGACAAGAGGGAATGGTGTATTCACTATGCTAGTAACTTACTGGCCTCTAACAGGATACAGGGTAAGTTTTCAGTAACAGGCAGAGTGAACATTACACAGATAAAGATAGTTTAAGTTGGTAGTCTGAGTGGTTGGAAGTTAAGATCGTTTTTGTTGTATTTTATCTATTTTCTCCATGACATATTAACTGAAAGTGAGAGAAAAGAGTGGTCATTAGAGATTTGAGGAGAGGTGAGATGTGTCACGGTCATATTGGCAAGTAAAAAAGTGTATTTACTAGGAAAGTGCAGTAGGAATGTCTGAGAGTGTTGAATGACTATTTGAGACTTGTGATTAAAAAGTTAAGAGTTTAGTTAGCATAGTTTCGTGATTTTCTCCAATAGCATTCAGTAGGGGAGAATATATGATAAAATTTGAATGTTGTGATACTGCCGAACCCATCTGATTTTTTTAAAAAATGTATTCACAAACCATTTATTTGATAATCTAGTATTATGTTATCAGAAAGAAAATCCAACAATTTAATATGAGTGTCATATTTTCAGTAGGGAAACTTTTTATGAATTCAACTAACTATAATATATCCTAAAGATTGAAGCCCTCAGTTTCAGAAATTTTAATTGAAATCTTATTTAAGGTTTAAGACTATTCCTTCATACCTTAAATGAAACCAAGGATCACTTTACCTCTTTATAGTAACTGCTCATAAGCCAAAAATTGGATACAGCATTTTTGTAAAATCTGACCAATATTAAATCTAGTTTAAATGATCTTTTTATATAATTGGGTATCATTCAGGATACACTAAGATAACTAAACTTATTCATAGTTTTTAGCCCTAATATTGAAAATATTAGGTTATAGGTGTATCTATCATAAGTATGTACACAATTCACCTTCAATTAACTTTTTGTTAACCCACAGTATTTTCTTACACTAATTTCAAGTAACAGATAATGAAATCCTAATATTCCAAGTACTGTTCCTGGCACACACAGCATGATTTAAACAGACAGTTTAGTAGCAATGGGGAGATTTAGTTACTTGAGAAGGAGTGACTTTCCTATGTAGTAAAAGGAATTTTCATGCAGTTTTTCATGGCAATGTATAATTAATAATGTAATATAATATATTGTATGGAACTTTAACAACTGACCAAAAGAAAAGTTTATTATTAATTCTCATTCATTTTTTTGTATGTTTAGCATCTTCCCTTCCCGCTGTGTTCTCAACACATTTCCTTCTACCTCTGGTAAGTTGATTCATTAATTACCCTTGTTGTTTTTACCATCAACCTCTCCCTCTCCTGTCTTCTTTCCCTAAGCTTACTATGGGAAATCTCTTCTTGAGTGTGGGCTAACCCAAATGACTTACTACTAATGATCACTGTAATGAAAAAGGTGACGGCATATCACTTCCATGATTACGTTACAAAATACTGTGAGTTCCAGCTTGCTAGCACTCTCACTGGCACTTTTCCTTCTTGCTTTCTTTACTTGTTCACTTTGAGAAGTAAATTGCCAGTTCAGAGAGGACCGTGTGGCAAAAACTCAGGGCAGGCTAGACAACAGCCAGTGAGGAACTTCGGCTTTCAGTCCAAGGGTCCACGGGGACCTAGATCCTGCTGCCAAGCACTTGAGTAAGTTTGGGATGTGGATTATTCCTCAGTAGAACTGTGAAATGTCAAAGCCTTGGTAGACATGTAGAATTTACCATATTTTTCAGACCATATGACATGCCTAGGTTTTAGAGGAGGAAAATAGGAAAACAAATATTGAAGCAAAAAATGTGGTAAAATATTTAATAACATAAATAACACAATATTTCGCCAATGTAAATGTAAACAGAACTCAACAGCAGCATTAACAACCATTATTCCTCCCAAATTTGGCAGGGCTGGGGGAAAAGAGTGCATCTTATACTCCGAAAAATACAGTAATCTGTTCCAAAATGGATCTGACCTTTCCCCTTGGCTTCTGGGAAATAATCTCTGAGTAATCTTTGGAATATTGCATCTGTTAAGTGTCCTTATTGTCTTTGGGGACTTGGGTTGTACTGAATAGTCTGACAATATGGTTCAGGGTGGGGCTAGTCACATCCAAAAGACCCACGTTATAATTTAGGGTAGGCCTTTGGGTCATATGGTATCAATCAACCTGGGGACTAGGATCAACCACGTGGGTAGTCATGAGATCATGTTTATATATGGAGCCCCACTCAAAACTCTGGACACTGAGACTTGACGAAGTGTCCATGGTTGGTGGTTCTCCAAGCATACTGTTACACATTGACACACGGAAAAGAAGTGTCCTGGCTCCTCTGGGCAAAGACAATGGAAGCCCCACACTTGGTACTTCCTCAGACTCTACCCCAGCATTTCTTCCTTGGCTAATTTGAGTCTGACTCCTTTACCTGTAATAAATCATAACTGTAAGTATTACAGCTTTCAATGAGTTCTAGGAAACTTTAAGATAAATTGTCAAAGCTGAGGGTGGTTTTGAGATCCTCTGAACATGCAGTTAGAGTCAGAAGTGAGGACAGGCTTGCATGGGCTGTCCACCTCTTAACTTCAAAGATGGCTAAGCTCTCGTAGCAACCTTGTTGCCAGCTGTGGCTGACACCTTGGTTGCCACCCATTAATATTGGTCTGTATGAGAATATCAAAATGCAAATGAGGGTGGGTTGGAAAGGAAAACATTGAAAATATTTAAGTAGGTAAAACTTTTCTCTAACCTTTACCTCTTAAACCAGAAAAGTCAGTGTTCATTCTGCTTGTCACTACCAGAACCAATAAATAGAGCCAAGGATTGAATCTTTGTGGGTGTTTTATTCAGATGGTCAGTGATCTGAGAAGACAGCAGGTTATATACCCTCACAAGCCATTTAACATCTCATCTCAAACCCACCTTTTTATAAGGAGAAGAAAGGGCAGGTAAGGGGTTTGGGAAAAAGGTTAATTGGATAAGAGTTGCGGTCCAGTGGCAATTTTCCTAGCACTTCTTTATCTGTTGATTAACAGTTCTTTATCTGCACCACGTGACTCAGATACCATCTCTATCACTTGTACACCCCCTGGGACACAGGCATAATTGCTTGTTGACTTCCAGCAGTCAAATGGTCATGCATTCTAGTTCCTGGAATAACGGCTTTCCACATGTATTAATCATTTAAGCCTATCAACTATGACTGAAGCTAAAATCTTTAACACTGGAGTTCTCCGGTCACCTCCCACTTAACATACCTAAAAGATTCTATTTAGCTTTGGGAAAGAGCTGAGGAATAGGACTCATTAATGGATAATCCCTTTAAGAGGACTAGGAATGAAGAAAGGCTGGTTCTCCGAAGGAAGGAAGATGAAATGCTGCCCAGGCAAAGCAACATATGCCCAGCACTTCTTTCCCCTTCTCTACCTGGTGAGATTCGCTTATCTTTATATACTCGATTTCATATCACTCTTTTTGCAGTGTCATGTCCAGCATAACATCCTCACATCCAGGAAAAATTAATTATTTCCTCTTTTACTTTTTTATAAGTAATAAGTAATATGTCAGCACCTTTAATGGTCCCAGCAAAAGAAATGGAATATTTCTGTCTGTATGCTGAAAGCAGCTTGCTCCAGGAAGACAGATTTCACCATCCCACAGATAAAATGGCATACTGCTCTCTGCTCTGGTCCTAGAGACAACTTCCTTTTCTCCAGGTTCCCGGTTCTCCCTTTCCTGATGCCCAACCGAGTTACTGATACTTAGCCCTATTTCTGATGAAGACTTTAATTTTTTGTTTAGCTCGAGATATTTTCTGTGATCTGTCTTAAAAATTCCTCATCTGTGGTCTTCCAGCAGTTCATTTCTCTGAGCAAGGACTATATAGAAGGCCCTACTGATGCTTTACTGTCTTTTCCTAAATATCCCTGGATAGCATTTTCATGTCATACATGTAGAACACATAACTTTTATGCATTGAATATTTATACAGAATAATATACTTTATATACAGAGAATAATTATGTCTATATTTGTCTCCTCACTAGACTGTAACTTGAGATTTTTCCATTGTTATATCCTCAGAACCTAGGATAATACTTGAATATAGTAGTTCCTTAAAAATACTTCAAAAATACTTTCAACTAAATGAATAAAATATTGCATCTGGTATTTAAGTATCAATAATTATATTTTTGGAATCAAATCACATCTTTTTGAAATATGTTATAATTGTACATTGCTAGCCTTTGAGTTTCAGCTGAGACACTGATCTGAGAAAAATAACTGTAAGGTACCCAATATTATAACCTAGGTGCTTGACAATTATTACAAAGGAAGTGGGCAAATTTTGCTTTTATCAACATTAGCTAATCATGCAACTTTAGTCTACATGTATTAAACAAATTCAGTAGAGGTTAGAGGTTCAAGAGTGAGGATATTCTTATAGAGTAGACACAGAAAGCTGTGGTTTTTCCCTGTTCTTTCTCCAAGTGAAGGCAGGGGAACTTCAAGAACCACTTAGAGAGCTGAGGCTGACATGTATGTCTTCACTCTTACAGCCCACAGGACACTGTTTCTGTGCTTGAACTTTTAAAAGCAAAAGGTTGACTGGAGTGTCTTGTGGTGGCAGGGCAAGGAGAGAGAGCTGTGGAGAGAGTTAGCTTTATAACCACTGGGGTCAATAAACAGTATGTGGATCCTGATGGAGAGAGCCAGACCTGATGTGTCTTAAAAGGACACTTGTCCAAGAAAACTGCCTGGAGGGCTCAGGTGACATTAATACAAAAGGCTAGACAGTGGCCACTGGAAGCCAGACACTAGTGGGCAGTCATTCGCAGCTGCGAAGGGGAGGTACAAATTGCTTAAAATCTTTCAGTGGCCTCCCACTGTACTTAGAGTGAAATCTAAACCTCTCATGTTTGTGATTTGACCCCTTCCTATGCCCAAAATCTTGTCTTGTACCACTCCACTGCTTTCACAGATTATCAGCCATACTGGTCTTTTTTCAGTTTTTCTCACACACTATATTCTTTTTTGCCTCAAATATATGCATAAGCTGTGCCTTAATGCCTGAACTGTTTTATTCTTTTTCTCTTTATTTTTCTAAGCCTGGTTCCTTTTCATCCTTAAAGTCTTGGCTAAAACCTCTCTTATAGGTATATAAATATTTATAATAGTTCAAGTCTGACAAAGCTACAAATGACATAAAACTCAGAATGACTAGATCTGGTGGTGTTGATGGTGTAAGGATCCCAGGATCCTTCTATCCCATATCTCTGTGGTGTGTGGCCTCTATTTTAAGTGCACCTCATGATTTATAAGGGCTGCTCCTATTGTAGCCAGCACAGGTACAGGGGTGGGCAAAACCAGGTTTACAGTTGTAAGTACATGAAACAGAGTTTAGTCTTGTATTATCACTTATTATTCTTGTATTGTTTTCATATAAACAACTACAGACACTTTTTAAAACTTAAGATATGATGAACTGTCTGTTATTTTTTCCAGATATTTGTCACCTATACTACTCTTCCTTATTTCTGGAGTTTCAAATTTCCTTCTGGAATCATTTACCTGCAGGCTGAAGAACTTCCTTTAGCATTTTTTTTCAGGGTAAATCTGGCAATAAATGCTTAGTTTTCCTTCACTTGATAATGTCTTTATTCACCTTCGTTCTTTAAGGTTACTTCTAGAGATGCATTATTCTGGTTTGACAGTTCTTTCTCCCCCCAGCATTTTAAGTGTGATGATCTTTTATCTTCTGACTTCAGTGTTTCTTTGACAAGAAATCTGCAGTCATTTGAATAATTGTTCCTTTCTCTATAATGAGCCAATTTTCTCCAGTGGCTTTTAATAATTTTTTTCTCTTTCTTTGGCTTCCAGAAGTTTTATTGCATGAGAATGTAGTTTCCCTTTGAACTTAGCCAGTTTGAAATTCATTAACCTTGATTTTGTGAATTTATGTTTTTCACAAAATTTGGGACAGTTCCCATCATTATTTTTTTAATAATGGGCTTATACCCTAAGAATTATGAAACACCAATTCAAAAGAACCTATGCCCCCCTATGTTCATAACAGTGTTCTTTACAATAGCCAAGTGCTGGAAACAGCCTAAGTGCACATCAGTAAATGAGTGTATCAAAAAACTGTGGTGCATTTACACAAGGGAAAACTACACAGCACAAAGAAAGAAGAAAGTCCTACCCTTCACAGAAGTTTGATGGAACTGGAGAGCATTATGGTAAGTGAAATAAGCCAGGTGGTGAAACACAAATACGATATGATCTCACCTATAAGAGGAACCTAATGAACAAAACAAACAAATGAGTCAAATAGAACCAGAAGCATGGACACAAAGAACAGACTGATAGGAGCAGAGGGGAGAGGGAGGGGGATAACGGGGGAAAGGAGGGGAAGGGTCTAATCAAGGAACAGGTATAAATGACCCATGGACATGGACAACAGGGTGAGGATTGACTTCAGGGAGGCAGAGCAAGGCAGAGCAATGGGCAAAATTGGGACAACTGGAATAGAACAACAATTAAAAAAATACATTTTATTTAGTTTTTATTTTTAGAAGGGGAGGAAGAAAGGAAGAGAGGGGGAGATAAACATCCATGTGAGAAAGAAAACATCAATCAGTTGCTTCTCACACATGCCCCAGTTGAGTACCAAACCCTCAACACAGGCATATGCCCTGACCTGGAATCAGACCTGCAACCTTTTGCTTTGTGGAATGAATCTCAATCAACTGAGTCACACCAGTCAGGGCTCTGCCATTATTTTTTTTGAATATTTACTCCTGCACTAATCTTTTTCTCCTCTCCTTCAGGAAGTCCAATTATTGTCGACCCTTAAACAACACAGATTTGAACTGTGTGGATGCACTTATATGCGGATTTTTTCAATAAATACTGTAAATGTATTTTCTTTCTTGTGATTTTCTTAATAACATTTTCTTTTCTCTAGCTTACTTTATTGTGAGAATTCAGCATATAATGCATATAGCATATAAAATATGTGTTAGCTGACTTTTTATATTATTGGTAAGGCTTCCAATCAACAGTTGGATATTTGTAGTTAAGAGTCAAAAGTTGTGCACGGATTTTCAATTGTGTGGGGGTGGTTAACATCCTTAACCCCTGCATTGTTCAGGGGTCAACTGCACAGAAGTATTTAGTCTTTTGACATTGTCCCATAGGTCCATGAGACTGTTCATTTTGCTGAATCTTTTTTCTCTGTATTTTTTAGATTGTACAGTTTCAACTGATTGATTTTTAAATTTACTGATTTCCCCCCTCTTTCATCTCCATTCTGTTATTGCACTCATTTAACAAACTTTATCAGACATTTTAGTTTTTGGTTCTAAAATTACTGTTTGTTTCTTTTCTATTTTCTACTTTTCTGCAGAGAAGTTATATCTTCCTATTCATTTCAAAAGTGTTCATTTTTATCCCTTGTAGGATGGTTAGAATAGCTGCTTAAATGTCTTGTCTGATAATTTTAATATGTGGTCATTCCTGGATAGATATATATTGGTTATATTTTACATGGAAATTCGGTAAACTTTACTCATTCATCACATGTTCAGAAATTTGGGGTTTTATCTTCTACATTTCATTTTTGCAATCCTGTTAAAATCCTCCAAATAATTATTTTTCTTTTTATTTTTAGGAGGCAGTTGTCCAGTTAGGTATAGCTATAACTTCTGTTTCACTTTCTGCAGGTGAATATCTTTTCACTTTTCAAAGCATTTTTTATGCTTTTTGGGTCTGCCCTTTGCATATGCCACTCAGGGGGTTAGTTTGGGACTTGAGCAATAATTTGTATACATGTTTGGTTCTCAGAACCTTTGTTTTGCTTCTTTGGTTATGTTTTATGCTCACACGGTTTGGGGATAAGCCTGAGACTCGAGTTGATTCATACCCAGAAGTAGATGATCTCTTCCCACTCTAGCCTCACAAGGATTGCTTCACATTCTCTGGCTTCTAGGGACCCTTTTTTCCTAGTTCTTCTAGATAGAAATGTGGAGTTCTCTCAGGTGGGATCCTCTTGAACTATCTATAGTTCTATGTTATAAGGCTCCTCTCCAGAAAAAGCAGTGGTTGGAAAAAAAAAGAAGAGAAAACAGAAATTTCCCTCCCCACACTCTTTGCACATCAAAGGCATCTTTTCCTAGCTCTTTATTCCAAGGTACAGGTTTTCTCTCAAAGTTTAAAGTGCCCACACTGCCTCCGCCATTACCATACAACTCTGTGATAATGGCTGCACTTGGGGAAAGTCTGAGAAGGAACCTCTTTTCCTGGTCTTCTTGTAAGAAAGATGGGTTTTCTTGGACTACTGCTGTGCATGCTTATAGGGGACCATTCTGTGTGCTGTGGGAAATGTAGCCCTGCCTCTACTCAGAAAGGCCAGTGGGGAGCAAAGTCTGGCAAACAGGACCCATGCCCACAGATAGGTTCTCCCATGGGGAATCAGGCCTGCATTGTACCTAGGCTGCTTTGAGGTTTGCTTTTGCTAAAACTCCCTTACCCTGAATTGAGGCAGCAAATATTTACTGCATATCTTTACAGTAACTTCCTAAAATCTATGTTAAACTTTCCAAGGACTAGTGTAACCAGTTCAACCACTTTTTCCTTTGCATTTGCAAATATTCTTCTTCTCTGATGTAATTACTGACATCTTCTCCTTTGTTTTCTGTAAAAGGTAACCACCTCAAGCGAACCTGTGCACAGTAAATGAGGACCATCTTTGATGTAATATGCCCAGAAAAGCAATAAAAGCTTGTCCAGGCAGGGGTCTTGGCCCTCTCTCTCTCACTTAGACAGTGGCCATGCCATCTCTTTTTCTCCACAGGACTTCTGCAGTCTGTGTGAATTTGTTTATTGCAGCATAACACATGGACCCATATGCCCATGATGTGGCTCCCCAATTCAGCCCACATGTAGGGCAAAAGTGGGAAATGAAGGAGAAACAACAGGAATCTTATCAACACCCTACTGGTCTTTAAATTTGGACTTTTCTCTCTAATCTGCCTGGTATCTTTTAAGTTTCAGAATCCTCCAATATTTGCTTGTATTTGTTCAGAATTTTTTAGTTGTATTTGGTGGGAAAGATGGGCTATAGTGTGCTTACTCTATTGTGGCCAGCACTGGACCATAGATGAACCTATCAATCATAATTTTCACATTGGATAAGGGGATACAGAGATCAATTAAGGGGACAGTTGTTGTTTTCATAGGAAACAGCCTGTTATTTAATTTCAGTGTCTTTATTTATTAAATAGCATAATCTAGTATGTTAACAGCACAGTCAGGTCTTATCTTTAATGGGAGGCATAGCATGAACAAATATTATATTAAGGTTAGGTAGGGGTGGAACATGTGAACTGATTAGGGCAAACAAAAACAGCTTCCCAAATATTCTGGAATTAACTATCTTCCCAGAAAAAAAAATATGTTCATCTGTTCAACAAACATTTTTTTAACAGTTAAATTACCAAGTATTGTTATAAGTGCTAGAGATAGAGCAGTGAATATCATGAGGCTGTACCACCTGGAGCTTAAGTTCTCATGGAGGGCAGGTGGGCAATAACAAATATAATATATGGGTGAGTGCTACAAAAAATCTAGAGCCAGGGGTTAGAGAATGTCTGGGCAGGTATTCTGTCTTATACGGGAACTACCAGGGAAAACTCGCTGATAAAGTGACACTTAAATTGCAATCTGACTGAAATGAGGGAGTGAGCCAATTTGATTCCTGGTGAGCATATGTGGCAACTTTGAGCAAAAGCAAGATTTCCCCGTGAGTAGTGATAAAGGAACAGAGTGGAGATGTAGATGGTGAGAGTAGGGGGAGCTGTGTGACGGGGAGGGCCAGATCCTCCGGGCCACACAGACTCTGGCTTTTACTCTGAGTGCTATGAGAAACCGTCGGAGGGTCTTGAGCAGAGGAGTAAATAACTCACCCTTTACCAAATCACTCTAACTGCAGGGGGAGAATAAACTATATGGGGCAAGTCTAGAAGTGGGGAGACCAATAGTAAGCTCTTGGAATACTCCAGGTGAGAGTATCTAGTATCTTAGACTGGAGTAGAATTGGTGAGATAGAGTTGAGATGTATAGGAAGGTGATGCTGACAGGATTGGCTGATGGGACAGTTGTGTGAGAGAAGAGTTTCATTTTTTGCTTGAGTAAGTTTTGGCTTACACAACTGGGTGACTGGAGATACCATAAACTGAGATGAGGCATTGCAAAACAAAATAATTCTGTTTGGGGATGCTTATCTGTAGCTAACTGTATGCTCCTTGGAAGATATCAGATGCTATGGGAGACACACTTTCAATAGGTTAACTCATTTAAGCAACTCTGAGATAGATTAACAAAATTGCACCCATTTTGCATTTGAGAAAACTGAGACAGAGAGAAGTTATCTTGTCCAACTAGTACAAGGCAAAGGTAGGACCTGAATCTGGGGAGCCTAGTTCTAGAACTTGTTTATCTATCTATCTAAACAGATATATTCTGTGGGCAGTGGGTTCAAAGGTCTTTCAGTTCAGGATGTAGTCAGGTCTAGGTAGAAATATACATTTAAGAATTGTCAGCATATTGATGGTATTTGAAGCCATGATACTGAGATCATTTGGGGGAAGAGGATCGATAGGGAAGAGAGTAAGTTCACAGACTAGCCGTGGAGCATTTTAGCATTCAGAGCCCAGGGATGAGAGGAGGCTCCAGTAAAGAACACAGAGTAGTAGAGTAACCAGCAGAGTAGGAGAAAAACCAGGAGAGTGTGGTATTTGGGAAGCCAAATGTAGAAAGTGCTTTAGGGAGGAAGGACGGTCAGCTCTCTCAAACACTGCTGATGGCTTGAAGGAATGAATGCTGAAAATTGGCCAACAGATTTGGCAACGTGACAGTCATTGCTGACTGAGAGTGTTTGCAGAGGAATGACGACAGAAGCTCTGTGGAGCAGGTCAAGAGGGGATGTGAGAAGGGGAAATGGGGATCACAAGTTTGGACAACTTCTGAGGATTTTTTAAATAAAGGCATAATTAACTGTTAGTTTTTTTTCTTCTTCCAGGGCTTCCCCATTCATTCCTTTACAGTGTAACACTCCATCCTTACCAAACTGATGACTTTCAGAGAAGTCATCTCTGAGGGCCTTACAAATCAGAGTTCTCAGAAAAACACTTGAGCAGCAACCAGTCATATGTACCTATTTTCATCTCTGCCTTTTTCTGGTTCATGGATCAGTTGTGCACACAGCCTGTGGTCCTACTAACCGAGGTGATACCCCTCAACTTCAACCCTTTGACAGCCTTCCCAAATTCTCAGACTAGGTCAATTTATCTTTTTTTTAATTAAAATATTTTTATTATTGAATTTATTGGGGTAACATTGGTTAATAATATTATATAAATTTCAGGTGCACAACTTTATAATATAACTTTATGTGTTCACTACTCAGTCTGTTCTCCTTTTGTGATTTTGTATTTTTTTAATTTTATTTTTATAACAT
Source organism: Tonatia bakeri (assembly GCA_004024845.1). Lineage (NCBI taxonomy): Eukaryota > Metazoa > Chordata > Mammalia > Chiroptera > Phyllostomidae > Tonatia > Tonatia bakeri. Next base: position 227,847 of record PVIA01001911.1, read on the forward strand.
TTTGGGGTTTTTGCAGTTAATCATGATGTATATTGCAACAGCCCTGAGTGTCTGCCACATATTTCTGGGGTCAAAAGAACTCTCTCTTTTAGGAAATTTACCAGGTATCTGTTTTATGATCATAGCATTCTCTACTTTGCTTTATAGAAATGATAACAGTTTGTATTTATACACATTAATTTATATGATTATTTTATTTATCGTTATCTTCTCTACCAGGCTGTGCTTAAAGAATGGCTCTGGACTCTGCCCAAGTACAAATCCTGGGCATGTAGACTAGTTGTATGACCTTGGACAAGTAACTGAACCCTCTGAGACACAATTTCCTCATCTGTACAATTGTGGTTAAAGTATTAAGTTAGCCAAAAATTTCATGTGCTTTCTTTCCAAAAAATGAAGACACGTTTTTCATTTTCCACCAGCAAATTTATTGATTTGGATATTTTGAGTATGTTGGCTATCTCCTGCATGGTATAATGTTGATTTCTTTCAATTACTGTCTCAGTTTGATCGTCCAGCAAGAAATCTCCAGCATGGAACTGCAAACCACTTTTGGCACATTCAGTCAGCCACAGAACCTTCTCCATACACTGCCCAAGTCTTTTTTTGCATTTCACTTCATTTTACCTTTTTTGAAATAATAAAGCATAATATACTAAAAATGTCAGTTGCTTTCTTCCATCTTCAATATTAAAAAGGTTACACAAAAATCCCGCAATTTTGATAAGTTTTTTTTATGAGACTGATGCATCGCCTACTACGTTAATGAGGCACCTTACTGATGTTTTTTTAAATGCATGCTGATATGACAGCTGTCAAAATACGTTCTAACAAAATTGTTTTAAGTGAAGTTAAACACAACCAAGCACTATTAGAGCCATCTTATGGAAAACACACTTTTTGGCCAACCAAATAGTATTCACCTTATGCAATTTTGTAAGGCTAATACAACATGTGAAGCCTAATACTACATGTAAAGGTGCTTTGCACTCAATACATCTGAAATCTGCAATTTTATTACAATAATATTATTGTGAACATATTAAAGTAAAAAATACACATTTTAAAATATATATCCAAAATAAAGCATAGCTAATCTGTTTCTATCTTTACTCTTCTTTCATTCTACCCCAGCTTGGTATTATATTTCCTTTTTTTTACCTTTATTAAACCTGATTGTGAAATCCATTATTATTGAATTTACCAAATAATAGAATTTTTAATGGAAATGATCTAAAATGTTATAAGAAGTCTTACCATAATTTTTTCTATGATACAGAAACTCCATTGTCAGTTTTCTAAAATGCCTACTAAGTAAAAGACACTGATCTATTGTTCCATAACAAGACACTCCAAACTCTAGTGTCTTAACCAATGATTTATTATGGCTTACTATGGCTTTGTACTTGTTTTCTCTCATATTATTGCAGGTAAATGTAGTCTGGGGCTACAGGCATGTATAAACTTGAGTGTGCTGGACATCAAATGTGGTTTTTTTCACTCACATATTTGGCTAACTTAACTGGAGAAGATGGAACAGCTTGGACCTGGCTAGATATCTCTCTCTCTCTCTCTCTCTCTCTCTCTCTCTCTCTCTCTCCCTCTTCATAGGCTTTCCCATTTCATAGCTCAGCCTTTTCAATACTTTAGATGTCTCAGTAAATTCAGACTTCTTATATAGTGGCTGGCTTTTGTAAAACAAGCATTGTAAGAGACCCAGGTAGAAACTATTATTATATAAGACTATGACCTTGCTTCAGAAGTCACACAGTTATCACTTCTGCTATACTCTCTTGGTCAAAATCAAGTCATAGAGACAGTCCAGATTTTAGTGGAGGAGAACACACAAGTACATGCCTTCTGAGCAGCACAGTTCCTTGCATGTCATCTTTGAGGATGAGCTATCACAGTGAGCCTATAAACATACACAGCTAAACCACAAAGGCCTTGCCTCCAAGAAGGTTATAGTCTAGCATAGGGCAGGGTTTCTTAACTTCAGCACTATTGACTTTTTTATTAAATAAATTTTATTTCTGAGTTTTAGATATATAGAAACATTGCAATGTTCCCAATGTTCCACATGGTTTCCATTATTATTATTATTATTATTATTATTATTATCTTATATTAAGATAGTACACTTGTTACAATTAATAAATGCATCAATTAATACATTATTAATTGAAGTTCATACTCTATTCAGATTTTCTTATTTTTTACCTAATGTCCCTCTTCTGTTCAAGAATCTCATTCAGGATACAACATTACATTTAGTGTCCATATCTTCTTAGGCTACTCTTGGCTGTGTGAGTTTCTCAGACTTTTCTGTTTTTGGTGGTCTTGACAGTATGAGAATTGGTTTCATTTTTTTTTTCATAATTAGACTGGGCATAGGCATGATCAACATGACTTTTCATTGTTCATGTTAATCCTGATCACCTGGCTGAGGTAGTATTTGTCAGGGCAGGTATATACACTGTGAAGTTTTTCTCTTGAGTTCTGCCTCCTCTCCATGAAAGTTACTATGAGTAGCTTTCATAGTAGCCACTTAAGGAGTGGGGACTTATGACCCAGCTCCTTGAGGGAAGATTCTCTACATAAATTATTTGGAATTCTAATGCAAGGAAAATTTGTCTCTTTTTCTTCATTTATTTATTTTTCAGTATTTATTTATAGCAGTATGGGCTCATGAGTATATCATACTTTCTGTTATAACCCAATGGTGTTCTGAGATTCATTTCCATGTGTGTGTATTTGTTCAAGAATGCAACTCAATTCTGACACTATCTACTCAAAGACAGCATCATATGACACAGGTTTCGGGTCCAGTCCTATAAAATTGCCCCCTCCTCAACACACACACACACACACACACACACACACACACACACACACACTCTTTGATGCCAATTGCAAGGCTAGGCTCTTCTGACCAACCAGCTATGGATTGAAGGTTCCTAAGACCTTCTCCCTGGGTTTGATTAATGTGTTAGAAGCTTAGAGAAATGTTTTACTCTCTAGATTATGGGTATATTGTAAAGACATTATGGAATACTAATCAACAGCCAGATGAAGAGATACATGGGCTGAAGTCTCAATTAAAGGAGCTTTTGTTGTCTTGGAGCTTGGGGCCCAGAGGGGTGGCACACAGAAGCATTTTGGTTCTCCAGTGTGGAAGCTCTCTGAAAATGGACCAACGATCTGTCCTCCTAGGTTTTTAAAGATGCTTCATTACATAGTCATGGTTGAGTAAGTCACTGGTCATTAGCAATTGTATTCAACCTCCAGACCTTGTTCCTTCCTCACAGGTCTGGGTCAGTTGATAATGAAAGTTCCAACATTCTAATCATATGAGTTAGTCCATTGGCAACAGGCCCCACAGTTAGGTGTGGTCCAAAAGCCACCTCATTAACATAACAAAAGACAGCTTCTTCACTCTCACAGGAAATTCCAAGGGTTTTGTGAGCTGCAAGCCAGGAACTGTGGATGAAGACTGAATATCATAAAAATCACAATATCACATAACTCAATACTCATTTGTGTATTTGTTGTTCAAATAGTTTCAACTTTAACCAGTGGGAGTTCTTTTGGATGGTTCCTGTGTCCCTTTGACATACCCACATCATTGTTTTTTGTTGCTGTTTGAGCAATTCCTACTTTCTAGCACTACAAGATGCTCCAGGCTCGCCTGTATAGTTCCTGCCCCAGATTTAGAATCAGTCCTTTGTGCAAAGATCCTTGGTTTCTTTTCCTAGAAACCAAAATCTGGGCACTAGTTGTACTCATTGCTACATCATTGACATATTAGGCCTGGTATTTCATTGTTGTGGGGAGCTGTCCTGTATGTTGTCTATTGCTCAGCAGCATCCCCAGCCTCTGCCCACTAGATGCCAACAGCAATCCTCCTTACCCTAGTCCTGACCATCAGTAGTGTCTGTAGATATTGTAAACTGTCCCCTAAAGGCAAAATGGCCCCTGGTTGAGAACTGATTATATAGAGATAGACCTGCTGAAAATTACAATGATCTAATATAATGGAAAGGAGTGGGATACTGCAGAAGGAGTCCCTGAGCCTGCTCAGATTGGGGGAAAATTTACAAAAGGGGGTGCTATTCAGACTGAGAATTAGTTCGCTACTTTTTGAGTAATTATCAGGAGCCAGAGAAAAGGTTTTTTTTTTTTTTTACTTTTGTTATCTCATATAATCCCAAATTCAAAAAGCAAATATTTTACAAGTGAAGAAACTAAAGTTCAACAGGACAAAGTAACTCGTTCGGAGTGCCTGAGCTGGTCTTGAACGATCCAGTCAGCCATGCGGATGGAGAGGTTTAGCTTTGAGGGCACTGACATCTGTTCACACTCCTCAAATCCAGGCTGTCTCAACCACTCTTCCGTTTATAAAAATACAATATCATTTCATTTTAAAATAAGTTTTCCCATTGAATTCTGGGTTCTTGAGAGTAGGAACCATGCAGTGCTTTTCTTATGCCTCCTTTCTAATCCCATGCTTGCTCCATTATAGGTGTTCTTAACTATTTGACAAGTGAGTAAATCATCTAGTCCATGAAGTTCCCCATCACAGATTATATTCAAAAAGTAACTCCTGCTTCCTTCCGGACAAATTGCTATTCTACGAGCACCTCTAGTGGAGGGCTTTCTAGCCAACCTCCAATTGCTTTTGGTCACTCTGCCTCACTATTTAACTCTTGGCACACCCCAAAAGAGTGGTTGGCTGGGGTCAGTGACATCCTCAAAGTGATTATAGCCAGTAGCATTTTGCTAGAAGTTAGAGCTGCAAAAGGCGTTCTCTAAGGAAGGAAAAAACATTCTATGTCCCTGATATTAAAATTCAGAATGTATTGTTACTGGTTTCCATATATAATCCAGTTATCTACTTTTAACCATTCTTTTGTCAGTGTGATTCTTCTATTATTTAAAGACAAATTTTACACAGATGATGAAAGGTATATATATTTTCTTCTTTTCCTTCCTTTCAAATCCTTCACATACTTATCCCAATTTTCTTTGGGAGGAGAGGTCTTTCTTGTTTATTTAATAACACAAGGGTAAACAACAACAACAACAAAACACCCTGTTTCTTTTCCTGGGTTTTTGGGTTCCTTTTCTTTTTCCTACAACTTCTGGATCTGCTATTTGCAGTTGCTACGAAATTTCAAATGTATTGAATTAGAAGTTGCTCTCTCTGGTTTCAAGACTCACTTTCTTTCTTCCCGTCCTCTGCTAAAATTCTGCTCTAATTAAAAAAACAGTAGATCATAGTTAAATAAAACTGTACCCAGGATAACCTTAATTTCCATATGCAGATTTATCTGCACTGACAGCCACCCACCCCCCTTGCACACACACACTCTCGCTCCCTTTCTCCTTCCCCCCTCCATCTCCCCATTGCATTGTGTCTGACTGATTTTCAGAGCACCTTCGCTGTTTCCCCATTCTCACTCCCTTTCTGCAAATTATCTAGACAGGAAGGAGGTGGCTACAGAAGCTGAACAAACAATCTCATATTCTGCCTGCAATGTCATCGTTTCTTTCCCCCATTTTAGGGGGCTGAAGTTGCCCAGGAAGGGGATGCAGAGGAGCTGGAAAGGAAGAGGGGAGCTCTCCAGAGGCAGCTGCGGTCAGGGGCAGGGACTGCCGCCAGATGTGCCTGCCTCTCTGGGCTTTCATGCGAAAGGGGCAGCAGGAGGAAATATTGGGAGACAAAAGCCCTGGTTTAAATGATCATTTTCTTTATTTAACATGGCAGCAGACACTCTCTGCGTAGGATCATCATGCCGAGCATAAACTGGACTTTCCCACTTGCCTGGCAGGAGTGAGACAGATCACTGTGTGCTGAATGAACATCTGAGGTAAGACCTACTGTTACAGATACTTGGATTTTTCCTAATCGATGAATTTTCTTAAATATATGTTTCAACCTCAATCACAAACAGTATAGTGGGGGCAAATCTGTGTTAATCTTCTTCTAAAGAGCCAAGAAAAAGCAGAGGTATAATATACTTTAACTCAATTTGAGGAGGTTAGTTACTCTGTCAATTCTGTGTGTGCTGTTTATTTTTTAGTTAAAAATATTTGGTTTAAGAATAGACTAGTGTCATCATAATCTACTACTGGTGATAACACTGCTGTTTAGACTCTTAAAAAAAACTTTGCAAAAAGACAGGTACAGATGCATGTGCTGTATTTTTAGCTCGCATACAAATATCAGAACTCTTATTAAAATGATAGGTTTTTTTTTAGCAGAGAAAGAATGAATGCTGCATAATTAAGTACAGTATTTAATTTGGCTGTTGTGAAGCAAAAGAATAAGGTAATAATTTTTATTGTACTAATCAGTCTCAAGATGTTCTCTGTGTTAATTGGGTTAAAAAAATTGCAGTACTTATTAGAAATTCTAATTTCACAATGCAGCACTGACAATAAGCTCAGCCAGTGAATTATTCACATCTTTAATTTGCTCACTTAATGACAGTGTTCTGTAATCAGAGTGCAGAGACTGCTGCCTATGCATTATGTATGATGCTCAGGACTTAAATGCAGGACATTATGAAGCTCTCAGTGGTTCAGTAATTAGTTTTCCACAAGACAGGATTTAGATATTCACAGATAAAAGTCCACAGTTGGATAATGCCAAGGTTGCAACACAAAATAACAAAGAAAAGGAAGCTCAAAGTTTAGACGGAAACTTTGTCTCCCAGGCCTTGTTCATGGTGGAAACAGAATCATGCCACCTGAAATAGTTGCCTAGCTCTGATCACATGTTTGAAAACTGTTTTTGAACAAAGTTGTAGCTGGCAATGCATTTGAACAATTTCAGTGGACCTGAGGGGAAAGATAAAATCTTTTTAATTAGTGTTCACAGAAGCCCTGAAATATATCCTCCTAATATGTCTGTAGTATGCATAGCAGGCATTCTCAATGTGCTTTGTAACTTAGTTAGTGCAAATGCAAATCAGGTTACAATAGTGTTTGGCTGTAATTGTGTTTGTAAAAGGGTTACATGCCCAAATGGAGATTGAGCTTGCTCACGGTTTTGTTCCAATTGCTTCTGAGGGAAGGTTTGAAAATCAAATGAGATATTAAGTGAATCTGGGCATGAAAGGAAGTAGATCTGAACTGTCAGTGAAACTTTGGGATTTCTTACACTTGTCAGTTTAGAGTTGTCCGTTTTTCTTTAGTGATACTAAGATTGTTCTGTCATAAATTAAATAAGCTTATAGACTACTCAGAACCATTAGCAATGCTTTAAAAATGTACACGAACTTCGGGAAACATTTCACAGTATTAATTATAAAGTTTAAGGACTAGACTGACATTTTAAATTACAATAACTTAAAAAAAGAATGTTATTTGATAGACTATATTTTGAGGACTTAAGTATTAATTTTTATTACTAAAATATCATTTGTCGATCTAAGATTTGTATTCATTTCCACAACCCACGTGTTAGGGTTCTTAATAAGAAAATTGTATCCAAAATTGGAATGTGCAGTAATACTTTACAAACACTATCTTTCACAGCTTAGAACTTTTTTAAAAAGAAAGTTGAGTTGAGAAATCAATAGGCAAATCTAGTGTTTAGTGAAGGAATATTAAACTAGACAAATTTGAAAAAAATTACATTCCACCATAATTTGAAATATTCTAATTGAAAAGATGAAGTCACACTTCCAAATTTGACTTCTAACTTCCACAACTGAAAACTTACTTGAGCAAAACAAAACAAAAAAGGATATTTTATATGTTTCGGAAGCTATTGCCTTTGTGATACTTAGAACACACTTTTTGGGAAGAACACTTGATGAGGGGGCGGGATGATGATTTGGGGCCGAGAGCAGGTAACCCGGCTCTGAGTTGGGGTGGGTCCGGGATAAAATGTGGCAGTCAGATGGTGGCGGCAATGCCGCTGGCAGCCAGAGGAACGGCTGGGAATGAGGAAACTTGAGTTCTAGTCCGACTTCTGCCACAAACCTACTCCATGACCCTGAGCACTTAAAATCACTTTCCATTTCTTTCCCTGTCAGACAGGAATAACAAACATTTCTAGGCTTCAGAAAAAACAACTGACAGTTGTTATGGGTATAAATGAGATAAGAAGAGTGAAAGTTTTTCGAAAATTTCAAAAGCACAAGACAAAAATTAAGGAAGCTATTTCAAAGATCAGCATAAAACTAAATGTCCTTCTTGAATCTGTATTGTTTATCATGACAGATTCCAGTCCTGATCTGCAACACTCTCAATGTAAAATGTTGCAATATTGTCAGGTAAATCAATTTAAATTTAATAAAAATAAGCCATGAAAAATGTCCTTTTTAGGTATTTGGGGGAGAATAAGAGATCTTTGAGGTCTCATAACATTAGTTCAGTGTCACCACTACAAAAAGGGTAGCAATTGTCTTGCTTTGGACATATTAATTAATACTCTAAGAACTCTTAAGCCTGGAATGTCTGCCAGTAGCTAAGATTTCACTAAGGCATCCTCTCTTTAGCTTATGAGTCAGATTGAAAGCATTTATACCATAAAATTTTGGTGTGCTTTTCCTCACCAAAAATCAATCAATATGTCAACCAATCAATTGATAATTGATTTTGTGTCAGTTAATTTTTAGTCAGCTATTGAGTACTTATAATGTTATCAGAAATAACATGCTATCTTTCCCCCATTCCTATGAGGCAGTTATTTCCATATTGCAGACAAGAAACTGAAGCACAAAGAAGTTAAACGCAGCTGGCAAGTGGTAAGAGTTGGAATTGAACCTGCTCCAAGTCCTGAAGTCTCAACCATAGACTACATAGTCAGTTCCCACGGCCCTGTGCCAAATGCTGAAATAAGGTGATTGATTGAGATTCTTGCCTTCACACTGCTCCTGGTGGTAATTCGTGAATTTCTTCTATCTGCTCAGTTGCAGGTTAACACTCCTGCTTCTCATAGGATGGTCTACAGACCAGCAGAGTTGGCATCACCTGGAACTAGGCTTGGTTGCTTTGCAGTCTTTGATGTGGCTTTTAAATTACCTGAAAATTTGATTAAAATCCAGATTCTGACTCACTAAGTCTGGGATGGGGCCCAGAATGCTTTTCAAACAAGTTTCAAGGTGATGCAATGTTGCTTTTTGGAGAAGTCTCCATTGGTTGAGCTCTAGAATTAGTCATATTTCCCTGAGTTTGGTACCCAGTGTGCCTAGGATAGCCCCAGTGCACCCGATTCCTTACTGAGTCCTACTCTTCCTGAAATTCTGATGTTTCATTGGTCCAGGCAGAAGAGCTTCCACCTTGACATTCTGACTGGGGTCCTCTGCTACCCAGAGCCTCAGTCTACATGGTTGTGGTCCTGGCTGCCTGTTTACCTCTGGCTTAGACTCCTGTGACTTTGATTCCATACTCCCAGTTACTAGTAGTAACGGTTCTGGCATTAGCTGTTGTAGCATCAGCCTGGTTGAGGATTTTCATTCCCTTTTCTGCATCAGATTTACCTGTGATAACTTATTAAAAACCTCTAAGTCTTCTCAACCCCAATCTCATAGATTCTGATTCTGAAAGCCTGCCATGTGTCTTAAGAATTCTTAGTTGATTCTGAGGGGGAGGGAGCACATGCCGAAAAAAAAATTGCCAGGGGAGTGGGTCTGCTGTGCCCTGACCAGAAGGGAGCTTTAGAAAATGATGCTGGAATAGCTTGGGTTCAAGTTTGGCATGTACTGGTAACAGTTTCTCAATGCCTCTCTGTTAGCAATGGGAGCAGAACACAGAATTCAAAACTTTGCTCAGCTAGTTTCAAGAAAGCTTTGCTAAGCACTTGGCATTTAAATTGGAAAGCAAATGAATTAGTAGATCTTTTTTTAAGCCAAAAGAATAGCATATGCAAACACAGAGATAAAAATGAGATAGGTATTAAAAACATGGAAACATCTATTATGACAAAAGTGTTTGTTTTAACATAAGGAAGGGAGGAGTAGGAGACAAAATTACAAAGGAAGGTAACTTAATTTTTAGGACTTTATGTGCTAAACCAAAGAGTTCACATTTCATTCTACAGACAGAATTATCAAAGGTTAAAATGGAAAGAAGGGTGACCAGATGTGTGTTCCAGAAAAATAAGCTTGGCATTGAGTCATATAAATATAGTGGGACAAGACCCAAGGCGACGAGACAGGTACCTGTGGTAATGGAGTATGAGACGGGAAGGGATGTTTTCCTCAGGCTACACTCCTGGGCACTGAACCTAACTTCTGTCTCAGTGATGCTAACAGTGTTTCTTTATCACACTTATATTTTATAGTAATAGCTTGCAATTTAGACCTTATAAATGATATGGCCTTGAGAATTCAGGAAACTCAAAGCTTTTATGAGCCATTTCAGGTTCTTCCTTGTCCTGATTATTTTACCTTATAGAGCTGAGATAGCTAGCTCTAGGGTTCTTCCCTCAGGGGCTGCTTGGGGCTTTTAAAGTAATCATTTGGTAGCAAAATCTTCTACAGTGGCCTAAGAGAAACTTGAAACCAGTTAACGAGCAGTGACAAAAATACCAGTAGTTGAGACAATTGTGTCTAGGCCTTTGAATGCATTGCTATTGCGTAAGTTCTGGAGACAGACTTTGCATAGTCCATTAACCTTGACCCAGCTTGCTTTCAATATGTCTTGCCTCTGAATTTGTCCTTCTTAGTGACAGCTCAAGTTTACTTCCTTCTAAAAGTCAGCATAGATTTATTGCTTCACCAGCCTTCATCCACTGACATCTATGTAGAGTTCATTTACTTCTAACAACTATACATATTGCATCACAGACTATATTTTGCAAGCAGTAATACCCACTGTTAGATGTGCTAAGGCCTTTTGCCCGATTTTGACCCACTGCAGTACTTCCCTGTTCTTTATTCAATCCTAATCTACATGCTTATGCGGTAGGCTGAGTAAGGTGCCCCAAGGATAACTCCCAGAACCTGTGCATATGTTACCTTACTTGGCAAAAAGGATTAGCAGGTGTGATTAAGAGTTTCCAGATGGGAAGGTTTTCCTGGATTATCTGGGTGGGCCAATGTAATCACAAGGGCTCTTATAAGAGGCAGGTAGGAAAGTCACTTGGAGGAAGTGATTAGAAGATGCTATCTTGCTGGTCTTTCAGATGGAGGGAGAGTCCATGGGCCAAGGAAAGCAGGTATCCTCTAGAAGCTGGAAAAGGTGGGGAAACAAATATTCTCTTAGAGCCTCCAGAGAGAGCCAGCCCAGCCAACACCTTGACTTTATTTAGCCCAGTGAGATAGATTTCGACTTTGTGCCTGTAGAACTATAGAATGACAAACTCGTGTTATTTTAAGTCACTAAGTTTCTGGTAATTTGTTTCAGCAGCAATAGGAAACTGGCCTAGTTTACAACATACCTCTTTGTGACTGACTGGTGTCACCACCCAGTTTGTCCCACTGATAACAGCATTACAGCTTCATTGTCACTTTTCCCTGACTACTTCTCTGTTATGGGTCAGCACACTTATTTTTCTGAGTTTCGTATTCCTCAGTGACAAAGGTATTACCTGGGGGCGAGTGACTGCGGGGCTGAGCTGCAGTAGGTGAGACAAAGCAGTAAGGCCCTCCCTACAGCCTCTGATATGGGCTAAATTCACAATGAATGCAGTTCCTGTCTCTTCCTGGGATTCTGGTGCACTAATTGTTGGGGCTTTACTCACAAAAATGATTTTGAGTATTAATAGATCACAGGTTAGTTTATTTAGTATTTAGATTAGTTAGTAGTTATGCTAATAACAATTCTCTTCCATGCATTTTGAATCTCATTTAAAATATATTTTGATTTTGAGTATTTCTGAGGGTAAAACATTCCTTGTGTGTGGCTATGTCTACACTGTGCAGACTAAACTAGTTAAAAGTTAGTAAAGCATCATTATTTTCTCAAAATATTGTCTCCTCTGCACCATTTGGAGTTTTTCCACATACACAGACATGTACACCCTCACTTACAGCCCACAGTATAATTAATGTCGTACATAGAATGATGCTGTGAGGGTTAAGTAGGAATGCAGGAGAAATAAGTTGTCAACCTCTTTTTACCATAGAGTGTGAATTGTTAGTACCCATGTTGTGCTGATAAGGTTATCAGATCTTTAAGGAAATATGTTGTATATCTTTGGGTCCCTAAGGCCTTATAAGATTAAATACATTCTTAAATAAAAGTTGAAAAATTAGATAAGAGCAAGCCAATGAAGAAGAGTTAGAGAAAAGGGAAAATAAAGAACTATATTTGGGTAGGCTCACCCACTATTTGACTCAGAAATTTCTCCTGATCTCTGTATTTGAGCCCCTAGCCCACGGACTGCATAGCTCCGTGGGAACCCTAAACCCTCACTCACACGAACCATCTTCAGTACCTCTGGCTGTCCCACTAACTAGGGCTGATGTGTAAACCTCTCCTCTCTCTTACACTAGCAGTTTCTTATTGCTGCCATAACAAATTACCATAAACTTAGTGGACTAAAACAACACATATTTGTTATTTTACAGTCCTGTAGGTAAGAAGCCCAGCATAGATCTTACTAGAGGAAAGCCAAGGTGTGGCAGCTTCAAGCTTTCTAGAGGTTCTAGGGGAGAATCCGTCTCCTGTTCATTTGAGTTGCTGGCAGAGTTCTGTTCCTTGTGGCTGTAGGACTGAGACCCCCATTTTCCTTTCCCTTCCTTTCCCTTCCTTTCCCTTCCTTTCCCTTCCTTTCCCTTCCTTTCCCTTCCTTTCCCTTCCTTTCCCTTCCTTTCCCTTCCTT